>CAUYQG010146304.1:0-10310 GCA_963574415.1 Tarsius wallacei
GTGGATTGCCTGAGCCCGCGGGTTCGAGACCCGCCTGGGCAATTTGGCGAGACCTCATCTCTACAATAAATTAAAAAATTAGCCGGGTGTGGTAGCGCGCGCCTGTAATTCCAGCTACCTGGAAGGCTGAGGCGGAAGGATCGCCGGAGCCCAGCAGGTCGAGGCTGCGGTGGCCGGGAGCGGCCACTGCACTCCAGTCTGGGCAACAGTGAGACTCCAACTCAAAAAAAAAAAAAAAAAAAAAAAAAATTCACTTAAATTTTCTGAAGTTATACGTTCTAAAAAGCAGCTCAATGATTGGAAGAGGTTATGAATATCTCTAGCTACCTTATTTCCACCATTAGAGAATAACTTTATTCTGAGTGGTTCCTAATCCACTGGAGTACAAATTATAAAACTATAAACCATAAAACTGGAATAGTGGAACATAATTTAGGTAAAAGATAAAAGAAGTACAAAAGCTTCTATACTATATATATATTTAAGATATATATATATCTTGTTTACTTTTTAAATATTATACACACATATGCATACACATAAAATATATATTAATTCAAAGATAAAATTAAATTGCTGTTTTTGTTCTAAAGTGACCATTTTTCCTTACCTGGGATAAAACTCATTTAAATTCGTTGTTCTGGTGATGATGATGATGGTGATGGTGATGATGATTTTGAGTCAGGATCTCACTCTATTGCCCAGGCTGGGTTAGAGTGGCACAATCATGGCTCATCACAGCCCCCAACTCTAGGGCTCAAGCAATACTCCTGCATCAACCTCCTGAGTAGCTTTGTCTATAGGTGCTGCACAATTACACCTGGCTAATTTTTTGATTTTTTTTGCAGAGAGGAAGTCTCACTATGTTGCTCAGGCTGGTCTCGAACTCCTGGATCCAAGCAATCCCCCAACTTTTGCCTCTTTAAGTGCTGAGATTACAGGAGTAAGCCACTGCTCTCGTCCTGGTGTGATATTATTAATAGGTCCTCTTAATCTCAAAAGTGTCCCAGTTTGGAAAATAAAGTCTCCCTTGACTGTAACAAATACATAATATTAGTTATCCCTTTAAATCATAAATTGAATGTGTTTCCAAGGCCTTTAAACATGGGAAGTTAGAAGACTAATGCAAATATGAAGCTTCATATGGATATGAAAGCATGTGCATTATTTTTCAGTGATTTCAAGTATATTGCATCATGGCATCGAATCAAAATTTTTCCGGAGATTTTCAACTAAGTTATAGAATGTCTGATTTTGTCTTTTACAAAGGTAATGAGTAATTAAGACTTAACTGATCCCACCACGATGTTTAAATTAAGTGTGTAATGCTGAATACAGTATAAATTATGTACTTTAGATTCTATGACAACAAAATGTTTGGAACATATCAATGAATGTTTATACTTTATATTAATTTTGTTTACTTCATTTTACCTTTTAAATTGCATTAAGTCAGACTGAGAGTGATTGGTATGAAAAACTATTTCAAAGGAAATAATAATTTTCCACATGATTTTGGAATTTACTTTTAGGAAGAAGATAAGCAGTAATGGCCTGAAGATAGCAAATTATGATCATCAGTTAAGGACAGTTCCCCTGTATTGAGGTTTTAGATTAATGACATAATGCTGTGTTCAATAATTTGATCAGGTAGCTACGTTTTTTTCTAATTCAAATTGTCTCTGAAGTAATGACCTCTTGAGAAATAAGTGTTCTCTTCCAGATTTTCTGTACATTAATTTACTTTGATCTTCAAGTCACCTCAAATTATGATCCTATCTGATACTCAAAAAGTGTTACTAAGTGACCATCAGGTATACTGCCTAAAGTTTTTATATGTAAAATTTCATTTTTATGAGGGCTTGATGAAATTTATTTTAGCTTGCTTAAAGAAACAGAATTTGTACTTTTTCTAGGTCTGTAGCTTGAACTTTCATCATTATACTTAAACTCATCATAAAAAACTCCAAAACCCTTAAGGTTATATCTGCATATCTAAGAGCTGGTGGGGAATTTTGCTGGTTTTGTGCGACTGTTGCTGCAATTCATACCAAATTCTTCTGATGTATTAATATTGAGTTAGCTGACTCTGGTGTTACTAAAAATTAGGGAAACCAAGTTTCAAGGAATCTACCAAAGATAATTCACCAGGCTATTGAATAAGGCAAGATCCTGAATCATTTGGTAAGTGGAATGAGTTTCTACAATCTAGAGTCATTTTCACACAACTGATGTCAGCGTCAGTCAGATTTTTTTTTGTTTGAGAGGGAGTCTCACTGTCACCCAGGCTGGAGTGCAGTGACATACTCATGGCCACCACAGCCTCAACCTGCTGGGTTCAGGCGATCCTTCAGCCTCAGCCTTCCAAGTAGCCAGAACTACAGGCGCGTGCCACCACACCCGGCTAATTTTTTGATTTATTGTAGAGATGAAGTCTCCCCAAGTTGCCCAGGCTGTTTCGAGCCCTGGACTCATGCAATCCTCTTGCCTCCACCTCCCAAAGTGCTGGGATTACAGTCTTGAACCACCGCTCCTGGCTCAGATTTGTTTTGCTTATGTCACATTGCATGAAATAAGATAATGAAGAGCCTCAGTGTAAGAGAGGATATACTTATTTATCTCATTTTTAGAGTCATTTGTTTCCACAATAACTTTATCATTAATACTATCTGTACCTGTGGGCTACTGTGATGGTTAATTTTATGGGTCAACTCTGGCCATGGGATGCCAGGATATCTAATTAAGCATTATTTCTGAGTGTCAAGGATATTTCTGGAAGAGATCAGCATTTGAACAGGTGGACTGAGTTGATCCTCTCAACTCAGATGACCCTCTCCAGTGTGGGCGGACAACATCTAATTCCATGAGGGCCTAAATAGAACAAAAAGGCTGAGGAAGGTTGCATTTTTTTTTCTCTCTGCCTAACTGTGTAGTCTTCTCCTGCACTTGGTGCTTCTGATACTCAGGCTCTCAGACTCGGTCTGGAGTCTATTTCCTTGGTCCTCTGACTCTCAAGTCTTTGAACTACACCATTGGCTTTCCTTCCTTGGGTTTCCATATTGCAGTACTGGATTGTGGGACTTCTCAGTCTACATAATCTCCTGAGCATGTATCTTATAATAAATATCTTTATATGTACATATATATGACCAATTTTGTACATATATGTAATTCTCCAGAGATATAGAATAAATAGTATATACATATGTTTTTAAAATCTTGAATAAATAGGGTATACATATGTTTTTAAAATCTATCTATACATTTATATATAATAAAACTGATATTAATAAAATTAAAATATATTATTATATATAATAAAATAAATATATATCTTGTCAATTCTGCTTCTTTGGAGAACTCTGACTAATACAGCTATCTAGGCTAAAATGATGATTCACTGGAAAACTTTTTTGTTACAGAAGCTTTAAAAACTTTCTAGCTTATTCTGTTAGGGAAGAAAACTTGAAAGTATTCAAAGGCACAAATTGATTATGGTTTATGAGAATGATAATAAATGAGGGTCAACCAACAATCAGAATATTTTCTGATAAAAATCATGAAACAAATCATATGGTCTTGTAAGAGAAAGATGTATTTAGGTTGCACAACAAAAATGGATCTGTATTTCTATTTGAAAGCATTCTCAGGAACTAATTGGATGAAGAGACAGATTAATTTGTAATTTTAGTGCAATGAGTGGTAGTAAAGGTTTATATAACTATACTGGTAATATTATTATTATTTTTTACTTGAAAAGCTAGCTTGCTACAAAACAAAGAGAAATGAGCTTTAAAGTAAGATATATATCATAAACATATGTATGACCAATTTTGTACATGTGTACATATTTATGCAATTCTCCAGAAAAACAGAATCAATAGGATATATGTATGTTTTTATCTATCTGTACTTTTATATATAATAAAAATTGATTTTAATAAAATTAAAATATATCATTATATATAATAAAATCAATATACATATATCTTATCAGTTCTACTTCTATATGCTGATGTATTTTCTTTTATTGCATAGCTTTGGACCTTGGATAAATGTTTAACTTTTCTGATATAATTATAAGCAATAAATGCAAAGTTAAAATTGTAATAAGGTGTTAATGAGATTTTTTTAAATTTATGATGAGAACAAAATTGGCATTGATATAAATTTCACGTTGTTCACTCTGTCCAACTTTCTAAATCACTTTGCTCTTGTCTTTTATTGGCATATCTCCATTGCTTTCGGCCATGGATTCTTTTACTTACTCTTATCTTTCTTTCCTCTGCTTTGTCTAACTTCTAATGTTCCTCTAAATGCATCCAGGAATCATTTCTCTTGAGAAAGTTTCCTGATCTCATTCTGCTTTCATAGCATTCTGAACTTTGTTCTGGTAGAAGGCTAAGTGTATAACTGTTTACTCTGCTCTTATTCCCTCCAGTAGACCGGGGGCTCACTGAAGGCAGGAACTCTTATAATCATTTATATCTCAAGTGCCTAAGTTCCTGTCACTTGGTAGGTGCTTAACCAATACTCATTTGCTTCTTGAATAAATATTTATTGCATATCATTTAGTTGTGCCAGGCACTCTGCAAGCA
Organism: Tarsius wallacei; assembly: GCA_963574415.1. Taxonomy (NCBI): domain Eukaryota; kingdom Metazoa; phylum Chordata; class Mammalia; order Primates; family Tarsiidae; genus Tarsius; species Tarsius wallacei. Next base: position 4,599 of record CAUYQG010146304.1, read on the forward strand.
GTGGACAAATCGATGCAACACTTCCCTCTTAGAGCTATAAGACAGATGGCAAAGACACACACTCATTAAACAAATAATCAGGCAGACATAACACTTGCAAATAGTTCTGATTACTGTGAGCATGGTCAGTTCAAGGCACTGAAAGAAGGGTGATGCAGATGGATAGAGAATGGAGGGAACATACATAGCAAGAGATAAGATCAGAAGACCTACAGGGTCTGACATCCTAATTGAGGTCTTTGGACTTTATATGAGCGCAGTGGCCAGGCATAGAAGGCTTTATGGAAGTGAGTGGCACAAACGTCTCTATAAAAACATTTCTGAAAAGCATTTCTCTAGCTTCTGTGTAGAAATAAAATGGAGGTACCCAATAGTGAATGCAGAGAGATGAATTAGAAGACCATTGTGGAGATAACTTATGCTAGACACATAGTGTGGAAGTAAAATTAAAATGAACAAATCTAATATATATTGTGAATAAATATAAAATATATGTCTTAAAAATTAATTCTAGAGCACAATGTCTAAGAACTGTTGAAATTTTAACTTTTATTTATGTTTATTATTTAATTATGTTTCACTTCCATTTTTAATAAAATTTGTTAAAATTAATATTTCAATACACCGAGCAGAAAACAGCAGAACCATTTTCATTTCCATAAGTAGCATATGCAACTATTAAAAATTTAAACATGGTGAAATGTAAAAATGCAAGGCAAATATAATTATGAAAAAAGAAACTAGTCAATTTGTTGAGAAAAATAATACAAATATTTAGAAAGTGCTCACTCTGTAGGTGCTGGGACCCTGTGTGGTACAGCCCTTTCTTACTTCATTTTTCAGATGAGAAAAATAAGATTTGGTGCCACTGTCTCCTAATATTGACAGCAACACATAACTAAACCCAAGAAAAACGTCCTGATTTGGATAGCTAGGAAGTGTTATTTTTTCCCCATTCACATTGTTTTGTATCAGAAGGTGCAAGAAGAGCCAAAGCATTTACATTAAGACATTGTTTATTTTTTATTTGGTGAAAAAACATATTGAGAAAAGTTTGGAGTTGCTAAGGCCCAGATTAATTTTTAAAATAAGATGAATGAATTTTATATCAGAATGCCACTAAATAAGAACAAATTATCTGTTTTTTAAACCCATACGGTCCATAAGTCTTTTAAGCAAATAAGAGGACAAAATTTTATCTAGAAATCTCTTAGAACAAAACACGCAAATATAATGCTTTAACACTTTCTTTTTTCTTTCTCTTGTAAATCACAAATAGAATTTTCTTTAATCTACTTGGACGACAGTTTTAGTATTTATCTAATCTCAACTCTTGGCAAATAACAGTAAGAATGCACCCTCAAATAAAAGCTAATTTCTCATTGTTTATCATCCTATGCATTAGAGACATCTGACCTAAGAAAACATTTTGCTAATGAGTGACAGAAGACTAATAAACTATAAAAAAGCCTTTCCTGATAAAGTCATAAAATGAGTTTTACAAGAAGTTGTTTTGTATGTTCCCTTTATAAAAACATTGAGAGTGACAGCACTTTTATCCCATGTAGATCCAGAACCGCAGAATTCTAAATAGCACCTGATTTTGCTGTGAATCTGGGATGTGATCAAAATGTTGCCGGCTTGAGTGTCTCATATTATTAAAAGCAAATGGATTGAATAAATTGGACAAGAAGGTGGCTATACAAGTCTGTGCTGATATCCTCATTTTGTGGATCTCACTCAATCATTTACTTCACATTCTATTGACAAGTAGCAGTAGGTTCACAACAATTGTGCAGTTTTATCAGCAGTCAACTTGATAAAAATTAATCTTTTAGTACTGTAAGAGTCAGACTTCTAGCTCTAAAAAAATATTTGTTACTTATCACTCTCAAAGTATCAAAAAATGATCATTTAACTGAGTAAATACTTACTGAACAGCATTATATTTGTACTCCTCACTTATACAAAGATTAGCACTTGAAGTTGTAGAAAACTTATTGAATTATTTCATTATTAAATTTGAAGTTTCCATAGAAACCAGACTTTAATTTATAGATATCTAGGACTGTTACAAGATTTTCAAATAGCCAAAAAGCATTGAAAATCTAATTTTAATAATTTGGGACTTGTGCACATTGTAAAGTTAAAATTATTTAAAGCAAATTAATAGTCTTCTAGACCTTGGGAGGCTGAGGTGAGTGGATTGCCTGAGCCCACGGGTTCGAGACCCGCCTGGGCAAGCAAGACCTCATCTCTACAATAAATCAAAAAATCAGCCGGGCGTGGTAGCGCGCGCCTGTAGTTCCGGCTGAGGCAGAAGGATCACCGGAGCCCAGCAGGTCGAGGCTGCGGTGGCCGGGAGCGGCCACTGCACTCCAGTCTGGGCGACAGAGTGAGACTCCAAATCAAAAAAAAAAAAAGAAGAAGAAAATACAAATGGACTACAGAATTCAAATAAAGTTTTGAAATTTTCAGGCTGAATTCAAAAGTACTCTATGCTGCTTGTAAGAAACACACATTACATGTGAGGATCCAGAAAGTTAAAAGTTAATACTTGGAAAAGATACATCAGGCCCACACTCCTGAGAAAAGCTGCTGTAGTTATCTACACCAAAGTAGGCTTTGTTGTGAAAGATATGACTAGGGAATAAAACAGGGACAATAATAATGACTCAGATGTCCATCCAAAATCAACATACAATAATTATAAATCTATATGTACCTAATAACATATCACCAAAGAAGTAAATTAAATGAAACAGAAACAAATTCGCATCTACAGTGGAAAACTAAATACCCTTCTCAAAATGACGTACATAATGAGAACAAAAGTCAGTGTGGGTCTGAAATCTGAACAATGCAGCTAAATCACATGAACAAATTGAGACATATGTGTACATTATAATACATATAATACATACCAACAATGGTAGAACACACACCCTTTTCAAGTCCACTTAGAAAAGAAACATTTGCCCAAAACTGATCATACATTTGGTCATATAGAGAACCTCGGCTTTCAGAAGATCAGCGCTATAAAAAATATATTCTCTGGGTCTTCTAGTTTCCAGTCCAACACGTAAGGAACTTGGAAGTCATCACTCCATTTTGACACGTAAAAGAATGAACAAACTGAAAAGGCAACATTAGTGAAATGAGGTCAGCTAGCAAACCATTGTCCCAGATTTGGAAAGATGGTCTGGTGGATACAGAGATTCAGTACTCACTGCCACAGAAACCCAGAAGCAGAAAATTCTGTAGGAACCAGTACCAGGGTAGGAAAACCTAAGGCATAATTAATGAATTTATGGAGGCTCTGTGTGGACAAGTCTGAGACTTAAAAACTCCAGGATCCCAGTCTAAGGGGAGTATCTGCACTGAGGGGAGTTTTACCTCTAAGAGTTCTCCAGGGTTCTCACAGTTAATATTGGAGAAAACCCCCTTCATGGCAGGGGGAGGGAGGGTGACGAAAGAAAAAACAATCAAACTTTTAAAGAATTGAAGTTAGTTTTATTCAGTTTTATCCTTACTGAGGACTATAGTCCAAAGTTCATAGCCCAGGAACAGTTCAGTCAGATTGCTCCAACACAGTATTTCCACTGACTATTCACAAACAGGTGAAGATTCAGTACATGCAAAATCACCTCAATGTTTGGGCGTTGGTTACTAAAGTACATTTGGCTACAGACCACAGAACAGTCTGCTAATCTTGTCAGATGTTATCTTTTGTTTAGGAAAAACCAAGGGTAGGATCATTTATCTATTTGCAAATGTGTGACTCGAACAAGACCCATGGGGACCATGTGCTCTATTCTGTTTTGTCCCCAAGGCACTCTTCTAGAGAGCTGTATTTTATCACAGAGTCAGGGGTTCAAGAAGAAATGAGCAAACATGGATTCTTATGTTCATTACTTTGTCTCACAGGGAAAGCAACCATTTGAAATGCACAGAGCATTATCATGTAGGATAATCTTTATCTGCCCTCCCTTTGGAAGGCAGATTAGAATATGGTGATTGGAATTCAAGATACATGATTAATGTCTCTGCAAAATCAGGTCTCATAACACCCTGACTGCGCCTATCTGATTTTTCCTGGAAAAGAAAAAAAAATGTTTTTAAGTATGTAAATAAAATACACAGAGCATTCTGATCTTCTTAACAAGCTCTGCCCTTAAGAAAAACTATTTTCAAGAACCTAACCTATTGGGTTTTTATCAGAGCATCATTGAACTAGGGAGCTCTGGTGGCAGGATTTGACAGAGAGAGACAGGACACTGAGGCTACCTTGCCAGGAAGCAGCATTTATTTGTGCCGGCACAGGCTCAATGGATTCACAGCCAAAGGCTGAGCCCTGAGCCCAGGAGGGGCATAGCCTTTTATGCTTTTTTAACTTCTTTGTTTCCCCTATTAGGCTTACATGTTGGTAACATTATGATTGGGTTTTTTACAGGTCAACGTTGTAGCAGAGCTACAAATGCACGCTACGGATCAAGGGCCATGTTCCTTTCTAACATAATTTTTTTTCTATTCTGGGAAGGATCTTATCTCTAACCTGGGAAGACCTTTATTTTGTTAGGCTAGGGGGACTCCCTGCCTCATTGCCCCCCCCCTTTTGTAATCCCTTTTTAGGGTTACAGAGCATCACTTTGGTTTAGGGATTTGTACTTCCATAACAGCATTACATGTGTTGTTGGTTATTTTTTGACCATGGCCTCAATGAGGCTGGAGGCAGACCTTATAACCAAGGGAGCTAGTCAGGGGAGGATTAGACAAAATCCAAACATCATGAGTATAATGTCTGTGAGGGTCTTAAATTGCCCAAAGGTTGAGGACCAACTCCCAAACAGTTTTCTGGGGTCCTAGCCTTTTTAGCTTTGGACTGAGACATGAGCAATTTTTCTCATTTGGTCAGTGATTTTTTTTCTATGACCTTTCCCTTAACATCTATTTGCAAGCAGCAGTTGCTTAAGTTAAACTTTCCACAAACCCCTCCTTCCTTGGTGCAACAGACCTTTAATCATTCCTTGCTTGGGGGGTACTGTGAGTTGAAACAGGTATATAGACTTCCCTGTTGACAAATAGAATAGACAGTTTTGTTATGTTTGCAGGTCCCTGAACTTGTTCCCTGACAAGAGAAATGGGTCTGGTAAAGGAAGGTCCAGATAACTCCTTGACCCGAACTGGTGGTGCGAATACCTGAGTTACATGAGGCAGAGGGCTTTGAAGTTACAAGGGGGAGCCAGATTAGTAATAAACAATGGCTATACATCCTGTTAAAAAGAGACAAAAGTGTGCTAATAGCAACCTTCTGCCACAGGGCTAGCTGTCTGAAGCAACCATCACCAAACCTACAGTGAAAACCAAGGCAGGAATTACAGCAACAGACAATAAATAGCAAGGGATAACACTGCATCACAATTTTAAAAAGTCTGTTTTTGCCAGACTCGGTGGCTCAGCCTGTAATCCCGCGCCTTGGGAGGCTGAGGTGAGTGGATTGCCTGAGCCCGCGGGTTTGAGACCCGCCTGGGCAGGCGAAACCTCATCTCTACAATAAATCAAAAAAAAAAAAATTAGCCGGGCGTGGTAGCGCACGCCTGTAGTTCCGGCTACTCGGAAGGCTGAGGTGGAAGGATTGCCGGAGCCCAGCAGGTCGAGGCTGCGGTGGCCGGAAGCGGCCACTGCACTCCAGTCTGGGAGACAGAGTGAGAC
>CAUYQG010146313.1:0-62460 GCA_963574415.1 Tarsius wallacei
TTGTCTATCTTATCTCTTATGGCATGGGCACTTGAAGTTTTGATCAGGAATTGGTTGCCAGTTCCAAGTTCCATAAGGGTGTCTCCTGCATTTTCTTAGGTTCTTATAGTTTGAGGTTTTATGTTTAGGTCTTTGATCCATTTAGAGTTGATTTTTAGGTATGATGACATGTAGGGGTCCTGTTTTAATCTTATGCATGTGGTCAGCCAGTTTTCCCAGAACCATTTACTGAATAGGTTATCCTTTCCCCAGTATTGTTGGTGGAGGTTTTGTCGAAGATGAGTTGGTTGAGAAATTGAGGTTTTGCTTCTGGAATCTCTATTCTGCTCCATTGGTCTATATGCCTGTTCGTGTGCCAATACTGGGCTGGCTTGATTATTGTAGCTTTATAATAATGTTTAAAGACTGGGAGTGTGATACCTCCTACTTTGATTTTTTTGTTTGTTTGTTTTTAGTTTTTTTGCTGAGGATTGTTTTGGCTATTAAAGGTCATTTATTTTGTATTTTCCATATGAATTCCTGCATTGTTTTTTCTAAGTCTGAGAAGAATGCCGCTGGTAATTTAATGGGTATTGCATTAAATCTGTAGATTGCCTTGAACAGGATGGGCATCTTACCAATGTTGATCCTCCAATCCATGAGCATGAAATATTTTTCCATTTGTTTGTGTCATCTTTGATTTCTTTGAGTAGTGTTTTGTAGTTTTCATTGTAAATGTCTTTCATGACTCTGGTAAGGAAGATACCAAGGTATTTTCATTTTTTTTGTGGCTATTGTGAATGGGATTACGTTTTTTGTTTTTTTGGTTTTTTTTTGAGTTGGAGTCTCACTCCCTGCCAGACTGGAGTTCAGTGGCACCCTCCAGGCCACCACAGCCTCGACCTGCTGGGCTCTGGCGATCCTTCCGCCTCAGCCTTCCAAGTAGCCAGAACTACAATCGCGCACTACCACGCCTGGCTAATTTTTTATTTATTTTAGAGACAAAGTCTTGCCAAGTTGACCGAATAGGTCTCAAACCTGTGGACTCAGGCAATCCATTCGCCTCAGCTTCCCAAAGCGCAGGGATTACAGGCTGAGCCACTGAGCTTGGCGGGATTATGTTTTTTATTTGGGTTTCTGTTGACTTACTGTTAGTGTTTAGAAATGTGAATGTCTTTTGTGCAATTATATTATACCCTGATCTTTGCCAAAGTCCTTTATCAGTCCAAGAAGCTTTTTGACAAATTCTCTTGGGTTTTCAAGGTATAAAATCATGTCGTCTGCAAAGAGGGATAATTTGACTTTCTTTTTTCCTATTTAGATACCCCGATCCCCTCCTCTTGTCTGATTGCTCTACACAGGATTTCCAAAACTATGTTGAAAAGGAGGGGTGAGAGTGAAAACCTCCAGTTTTCAGGGGAAATTGCTCCAATTTCTGTTTGTTTAGCAGTATGCTAGTTGTGGGTTTCTCATAGATGGCTCCTACTATTTTGAGGTATGGCTAGATGTTTGAGGGTTTTTATCAAGAAGGGGTGCTGAATTTTATCAAAAGCTTTTTCTGCATGTAATGATTTAATCATGTGGTTTTAGATTTTATATCTGTTGATGTATTTAATTATATTTAAGGTCTTGAGATTATTGAACCAGCCCTGCATCCCAGGGATGAAGCCTACTTGGTCATGGTGGAAGATTTTTGAGATGTATTGCTGGATCCCATTTGCTAGGATCTTGTTAAAAATTTTAGCATCTGTGGTCATCAAGGATATTGGCCTATAGTTCTCTTTGTTTGTTGGAACTTTACTTGGTTTGCATTTCAGTGTGCTATTAGCATTATAAAATGATTTCGGGAGAGTACCCTCTTTCATAATTGCCTGAAATACTTTCAGTAAGATTGGCATCAGTTCCTCCTTACATGTTTTGCAGAATTCTTCTGGAAAACCATCTGGTCCAGGGTTTCTTTTTGTAGGTATTTTTCTTATGACATAGTCAATTTCCTGGATTGTTATTGGTCTAGGATCTCGATTTCTTTTTGTTTCAACTTGGGGAGGTTTTGTGATGTCAGAAAGTCCTCCATTTCCTTTAGGTTTTCAATCTGGTTTCCATACGAGTGTATATAGTAGTTTTTGATAATCTTTTGTATTTCTTTGGGGTCAGTTGTGACTTGATCTTTTGGATTTCTGATTGTGTTTATTTGGGTTTTTTCTCTCTTTTGGGGGGTCAGTCTAGCTATGGGTTCATAACTCTTGTTTATCCTTTCAAAAGCCAGCTTTTTTGTTTTGTTGATTTTTTAAATATTATCTTTTTGTCTTCTATGTCCCGAATTTTCACTTTTATTTTGGTGATCTGAATTCTACTGCTGAAGTTAGGGATTTGGTAGTCTTTCTTTTTCAGCTTCCTTATGTGATTTGTTAGGCTATTAATTTGTGATCGTTCTGTCTTCATCACATGTGTTCATAGAGATATTAATTCCCCCCTTAGTACTGTTTTCATGGCATCCCAGAGTTTTTGGTGAGATGTTTCTTAATTTGTTTCCAGGTATCTTTTAATCATTGTTTTGACTTTCATGTTGATTCAGGTGTTGCTTAGCATCATGCTGTTTAGTGTCCATGTCTTTGTGGGTTTGGGGGGAACTTTATTTGTGTTGATAGTTATTTTTATTCCACTGTGGTCTGAGAAGGTGCATGGCAGTATTTCAATCTTATGGAGTTTGTTTATGCTTGATTTATAGTTGAGGATGTGGTCAATCTTATAGTACGTTCCATGTGGTAAGGAGTAGAATACATATTCCATGGTTGTTGGGTGGACTGTTCTCTAGGTAACAACTAAGTTCATTTAGTCAAGCATTACACTGAAGTTTCAAATCTTTTTGTTGATTTTTTTTGTCTTGTTGAATGTCTAGGGTTGTGAGTGGGGTATTTCAGTCCCCAGCTATGATAGTTTTAGAGTCAATGTCTTTTTTTAAGTTTACCTAGAAGCTGCTTTATGAAAGTTGGTGCTTCTATGTTGGGTGCATATATGTTTAAGATGGATATTTCTTGTTGATGGATTGAAACTTTTATCATTATGTAGTGACCTTCCATATGTTTTTTTATATTTAATAGTTTAAAGGGTATTTTGTCTGATATTAAGAATGTGACTCCTGCTTTCTTTTGTATTCCATTCACCTAAAATTTTGTTTCACATCCTCTGACTTTGGGTCTGTGTCCTTTCTGGTGAGATGAGTCTCTTGGAGACAATATATTGTTGCTTCATGATATTTTATCCATTTTGTCATTCTGTGTCTTTTCAGTGGTGCATTTAGTCTATTCACATTCAGGCTAATTATTTAGATGTGAGAGTTTGTCCCTGTCATGAGGTTCTTATTGAGTTTGTTGTTGGTGCTTCTGTTTGTTTGTTTGTTGTCTTTCTTTTGATTTTTGGGTTGGTTCATGTGTGTTGTCAATCTTTTCCTTGCATTCTTGGGAAGGGCATTGTCATTCTTTTTTTCCTTTCTTCTGTGCTTAATACTTTTTTGTTTCTTGTAGAACTGCTCTGGAGGCAGTATAAGCTCTTAGGGATTGAATGTCTGGAAAGGAATTTAATTCTCCATCACTGATGAAGTTTCGCTTAGTAGGGTAGGTAATTCTTGGTTGAAATTGTTTATCTTTGAGAACTTTGAAGATTGGGATCCAAGCTCTCCTAGCCTGAAATATTTCTGTAGATAAATCTACTGCTATTCTAATTGGACTTCCCTGGTAGGTAGTCTGAACTTTCTCTCTTGCTGCCTTTAGGATTTTTTTTTTATACCTACGTTGTGTAGGTGAATTACTATGCATTTAGGAGTTGGTCTTCTCATTTGTTGTCTTGCAGGCTTTCTCTGAATCTCTTGTGTTTGAATGGTCACATCACTGATGAGATGAGGGAAGTTTTCTTGGATAATTTCATGGAATGGTTATTCCAAATGGTCTCCGTCTGTCTATCTGCCTCAGAGATTCCAATTAATCTTAGGTTCGTCCTCTTGTAATCATTGCTCATCTCTCAGAGGTTTTGTTCTTTCTTTTTAAGCTTCTTTTCTATGTTTTTAACATTTTGGGTTAGTTCCATATTTTGATCCTCAAGCTCTGAGATTCTGTCTTCTGCTTGGTTAATTCTGCTTTCCATGCTTATTAGTTTGTTATTTATTTCATTCACTGTATTCTTTGTTGCTGCTATCTCAGTTATCAACTCCTTCCTTCTTTCCTCTTGTCTCTCCTTGATTCTATTTATTCTCTCTATTAATGTCTTGATATCTGGGTTTGTGGTTTAAGACCAGTCATTCTGAGGGCTCTTCATTGTTTACATTCCAAAGTCTGTATACTCAGTGGCTGACCTCCCAGGGGTCTGTGTGAGACCCATATTATTCCTTTGGTTTTTCTTCATTTGTGTAGATTTTCCTTCCCTCCCCACCTCCTTTTTTTAATTTATTCTTATTTTTTACCTTTTCTTACATTCTGTTGTTTAGTGATGGGGGGTAGCTTTTACTTGTGTTTGCTCAAACTCCTAATCTTCCTTATGTGGGTACTCTGAGCTTGCTCAATTCTGGAGCAGGACTGTGGGTGGAGGCTGTACTTTTTGCAGTTTTAAGATTTAATTGAGGGGGGAACTATGATTCAGAAACTATCTGCAGATCCCAGTATCCACTGACAGTTGGTTTAATCCCCTGGAAGCCACTTCCCACTGCCTTACAATCTGTCCATGCAGTGTGAATATAAGTTTGCCCCCCCCACAAAAAAAAACAAAACAAAATGAGGTAAGAAGAAGGAAAAGAATGTAAAAAGGAAGTAGGGTGATGACAGGAAGGTGGAGAGAGAGAAGAAGAAGAGGGAAAACAGACTGGTATACCAACCAACAAATGAAAGAGACACAAAGTCAGAAAAGATAAAAACAAAAGCATACAGATAATCATACATACACACAAACTGACAAAAAACCCTCTACTGATGTACTTTACCTAAAAAATATCCATACACAAGCAGGAAGTATTAAAAAAGCAATAAAATAATAGAAATAGTGCAAATATGAAAACATATTCAAAAACAGAGAGAAGCAAAAAAGGAAAAAATCTAAAACAAAAAAACCAGGCTGTTCCTGTAATTTCAACTTCCTTTCTGCTCTGGTTTCCAGCCCCTCCCCTCTGCTCTCAGTGCAGGCTGATAGGGGTGCTCTCAGCATTGATCAGATGCCCCACAGACCACTGTGGGAGGAGAGTGGATCAATTCTGGACTCACCCAGTTTGCTGATGCTATTGTCAAGTCTCCCACTCAGATCTGATGTGTCTGTGCCTGTTCCTGCATGGGGGAGGGGAGTCTGTCTCTCAGAGTTTGATGAGATAACCTCTAGGTCCCAGGTTGGAGGCTGGTGGAGTTGGGCAGGGCAATGCAGGTCTCTGCCTGGTCCCGGGACAGAGAAAATGGCTCTGGTCAGCATTTCCTGACCAGTAGTGGGGCCTCTCTCTAGCTCTCCCTGACCTGCTCTTTCCATGGATCTGGGGCTCCTGCCACTCTGCTGTCACAGGTGATGGTGTAGGCCAGATGCCAGGTGATGAGGTTCAACAGTTTTCTGTAGTCTTTTCTCAGGAGAGCCTGAAGAACAGCACAAGATCCTGTGCACCAGCAGCTCCTATCTCAGGGCAGTGGGGGGTTTGCTGTCACCTTCAGAGGAGAGCCCTGGGTGCATGAACCCAAGTCTCCTCTCAGACGGACTTTAACCTACCCACCAGCGTACACTCACTCATGAACAGAGTCTTTATGGACACTCGCTTTTGCTGAAATGCTCACAGTCCTGCCTATCCCATCACCATCTTGCCAGAAATTGAGTAAATGTCATTTTAATGACTGTATAATATTTAATTTTTTAACTTTTATTGTTGTATTGTATATTGACAGTTTGTAATATTTTATATTTGTATAGACAATGTTTGTAGACAATTTTTATATTTTATAGAATACAAAGTGATGTCATGACTTATGAATACAATGTGGAATAATTAAATGAAGCTATTTAACATTCTTCACCTCAAATACTTAACATTTATTGTTGTGAGAACATTTTAACTTTATTCTTTTAGTCATTTTGAAATTTACAATACTGTTATTAACTATGTTCACCACACTGTATAACAAATTTCAAAAAAAAAACCTCTTTTTTACTAGAGATTATGTTTTATTGAGTAAATCCTTCAGAATGTAAGCTTTTTTGTGTGTGTTTCTACACATTCATCTTTTTGTATTTCAGATGGATTATTTCTGTTAGTAGTGATTCTCTTTATTCCTGATTTTTTTTTGTATTTAAGTCTATTTCTTAATATATGTATGTCAATATACGTAAGTTTTGTTTTATTTTGTTTTTTGGTTAGTAATCACCAATATTGTTTTCATCTCTGCTTCCAATGTCCATACAACAATTTGTTTTAGGTTAATTTCCTTGCAAATAACATAAAGTTGGATATTATGAGTTGAATCTGCTAATATTTTTTAATAAGATTATTTTATAATATTTGACAAATGCAGAAGAGTATATATAATATGTATATTTATGCATTTATTTAGATTTGTTTTACATATATAAGTATTTGTATGTGCAGTTTTCCAAGCATAATAATGACAAAACAAATACCTATGATCTCAGCACCCAAATTGAAAGTTTGAATATTATCAGTCCTAAAAATATAAATGTAAAAGAGCAAATGGAGAGTCTACAGTCATGGAGGATATGAGGAAAAGGATGTGTTAGAAGTCAAGTCTCAAGAGATAGCTTGAAATGTAATTGTGAAGACATTAAATATAATGTTAAAAAGTTTGGCTCAATCTTGAAAGCATGAGGAAGTATCCCAGGATTTAAACAGAGGCAAACATAATCAGATGATCATATCTGGAGTAATATTTTCATGGTTGCATGAGATGGGAGTGAAGTAAAAAGAAAGTTTGCAAAGTCATCAGTTGGGAAGCATATGCGTATTTGATGTGGGAGATGCTAAGTGCATGATAAGGTAAAAATGTGAATGAAGACAAATAAGCTTTTACTGAAAATTATTTGAAGATGGAATTACAGGTCTTTGTGACCTTTTCAATGAAAGAGTTAAGAATAATTGGAAAATATTTTTGAAAGAGACTGGCAGGCAACCTTTTTGGATCCCCTCCCACTGTGGGAGATTTTCTGTTCTCTCAATAAATTCCACTTTCCAAAAAAAAAAACAGATTGGCATCCAGTGAGTTTTCAAAACTCCAAGATAGGAGAAATATCTAGGAAAAGTGAAGTGATTAGAGAATACAATGCCGAAGGATATCAATATTAATCAGTGCTACTGAGAAAAGAGAGCATGTAGCAATAGGTTAGACTGAGTTGATATCTGTCACTTTTGATAATTTACTTCATTTGGTGAAAATATTTAACTCAAATAGACTCTAAAAATATTTTAAACTTATATATTGCACTCTACTGTTGTAGATAAATTATGTTTATGGAAACTTTGTACTTCAAGGTAACTGAATTTAATTTAATCTATAGTAAATATAAAGATTGTCCATAGCTGCAATCTGAGAATTTTATGTATTAGATTGCCTTGAAAGTACTTTGAAGAAGCACCTGAAGGAATGCTAGTTGATATTATGATCAACCCAATCTTACTTTTCTTATAAAATATCATGCAATGAATTTCTTTCATGTCAGTCACTGAGCCTAGAATGATGTGAAGTTTAGTAAATAGTAAATCTCTCTCTCTCTCTCTATATATATATATATTCATTTTTATTGATGCATAATAGATGTACACAGTTTTGGAGAACACACGATAATTTAATGCATTCACATAATTTGTAATGATCTAATCAGTGTACTTGGGAAACCTATTGCTTTAGTTTTTTTTTTTTTTAGAAACTTGTAGAAACTCCATACTGCTCTCCATAATGGATATACTAACACCAACACTGTACGAGTTTTCTCCTTTCTCCACATCCTCACCAGCATTTGTTTTTGCCTGTATTTTTTATAAGAGCCATTCTAATTTGGTGTGAAATGATATCTCATTGTAGTTTTCATTTGTATTTCTCTGATGATCAGTTATATTGAGCATTTTTTCATATACCTGTTGGCCATTGAGATATCTCCTTTTGAGAAATGTCTTTTGCCTGTTGTTAAGTTGGATTGCTTCTTTTTTTGTTGTTGTTATTGGGTTGTTTGAGTTCTTTATATAATCTGGCTACTAATCGTTTGCCAGTTGGGTAGTTTGGAAAAATTTTCTTCCATGCTGCAGATTGTCTCTTCACTTTATTCTTTTCTTTTCAGTACAGAAGCTTTTTAGCTTGATGTTAACTCACTTGTCTATATTTGCTTTGATTGTGCTTTTGAGGTCTGTTCTATAAAATATTTGCTGAGACCAACACCCCCAACATTCTTATAGTCATTTCGTAGTTTCAGGTCTTAAATTTAAGTCTTTAATCCGTTTTGATTTAATTTTTGTATTTGGTGAGATATAGGGGTCTGGTTTCATTCTTCTGCATGTGGACATTCAGCTTTTTTCAGCATCATTTATTGAAAGAAAATGTCTTTTTCTCATTATATGCTCTTGGCACATTTATTAATGATGAATTCAGCCAGGGGTGGTGGCTCATGCCTATAAACTCAGTACTTTGGGAGGCTGAGGTGGGAGGATTGCTTGAGCCCAGGAGTTTGAGACCAGCCTGGGCAACATAACAAGAACTTCTCTCTAAAAATATAAGAAATAAAAACCTAAGTGGTACTTTAAAAAAAAAGATGAATTCATTATAAATGTGTAGATTTATATCTGAATTCTCTATTTTGTTCCATTGGTCTTTGTGATTATTTTTATGCCAGTACCATACTGTCTTGGTTACTATAGTTTTGTAGTAAATTTGGAAATCAGGTAGTTTAATGGCTTTAGCTTTGTTCTTTTTGCTGAGGATTGCTTTGGTTATCAGAGGTTTCCTTGGATTCCATAAAAATTTAATTTTTGTTTCTATTTTTCTAAAAAATGTCTTTGGTATTTTAATAAGGATTGCATGAGTCTATAATTGCTTTGGGTAGTACTGTCACTTGAACAATATTAATTCTTCCAATTCATGAATATGAAATATGTTTCCATGTTTTGCATTCCCTTCAATTACATTCCTCAGTGCTTTGTATTTTTTTTATCTATGGATCTTTCACTTCTTTGGTTACTTAATTCCTAGATAGTTTTATTTTTGTAGCTATTATACATGTGATTGCTTTTTTGAATGCTTGTTTAGATTGTTTGTTGAAACAACAACAAAAAAAGAATTAGTATTTCAGTTCAAATAGTTTTGGAGTGGCGTCTTTAGTCTTCTTTTTTTTTTTTAAGTACAAGATCATACCATTTGTGAACAAGGCTAATTTGATTTGCTTCTAATTTTGATGCCCTTCTCTTTTTTTGCCTAATTGCTCTGGACAAGATATCTGGTACTTTGTTTGATAACAGTAATGAAAGTGAGCATTCATATCTTGGTCTCTATCTTAGGTGAAACGGCTTTAATTTTTTCCCATGCAGTATTATGTTGGCTGTAGATTTGTCATAAATGTCTTTTGTTTTGAGGTATATATCTTCTGTACCCAATCTGATGAGGTTTTAAAAAAAAAATCCTAAAAGGGGGATGTTTAATTTTACTAAATGCTTTTTCCACCTCTACAAGGTATGACAATTAAATTCGCGAACTTGTCACTGTGCACTTACATTGGCAGCACTATAAAAACAACTCAGTAGGGTTTCATAACCTTGGTATATCAGTGTCTTGATGTTGTGTTTGTGTCAAAATGTGGTGATGTCTTGCTGAGTGGTGCTCATTTGTTGTTGCATGTTTTTGTGTGCTGTTGTGAGAATGTTGGAGCTCGAATTAGGGCAACGAAACAAACATTAAACTTCTTGTTAAACTTGGCAAGAGGATAAGTGAAACCAGAAGAATGTTAGTCTAAGTCTATAGGTATAATGCCATGAAGAAAATGCCAGTGTACAAATGGATTAGACATTTTTTCTGAGGGGTGAGATAGCATTACTGATGAAGAGAGGTCAGAACAGGCAGTAATGAGCAGAACTGATGAAAACACTGCAAAAATTTGTCAAATTATCAGCTGTCTGTGAGAAGCATAGCAGACTAAACATCGATAGAGAAACAGGAAAATCTTAACTAAAAATCTTGGCATGAGAAAGATGTGTGCAAAAGTGGTCCTGCAAGAGCTCTTCCTTCACCACAATGCACCAGCTCACACAGCACTGTCTGTGAGGGAGCTTTTACATGGTAAACAAATAACTGTATTGGAACACCCTCCCTACTCACCTGATCGGTCATGCAGTGATAAATTTCTTTACCCAAATTTAAAGGAAATATCGAAAGGAGACATTTTGATGACATTCAGGACATCAAGGGTAATACGATGACAGCTCTGATGACCATTCCAAAATAAGAGTTCCAATATTGCTTTGATGGGTGCTGGCATCAGTGCTAGCATCAGTGCATAGCTTCCCAAGGGGCGTACTTCAAAGGTGACCTTAGTGATATTCAGCAATGAGGTATGTAGCACTTTTTCTAGGATGAGTTTGCAAACTTGTCATACTGCATATTGAGATAATCATATTTTCGTGCTTCTTTCTGTTAATGTGATTGATTACAATTATTGATTTATGTTGGACCATTCTTGCATTCCTGGAATATATCACACTTAATTATGGTAAATGATCTTTTTAATTTGTTGAATTCGGTTTACTAATATGTTCTTGAAGATATTTGTACCTTTTTTATTGTGTCTTTGTCTGGTTTGGGTATCAGGGTAATGTTGGCCTCGTATATTGAGTTTGGACATATTTCCATCTCTTCAACTTTCTAAAAGAGTTTGAGTAGAATTAGTTTGTTTTTAAATGTTTGATAGAATTCAGCAGTAAAGTCATCAGGCTCTGGGCTTTTCTTTAAGAAATAAGTTTATTACAGCTTTAATCTTATTATTCACAGTTGATTTATAGAGGTTTTCTATTTCTTCATGACTCAATCTTGGTAGGTTTTATGTGTAAAGGAATTTAACCATTTCTCCTAGGTTTTTCAATTTTTTGGTATATAATTGTTTATAATATCCTCTAATGATTCTTTGTATTTCTGTGCTCTCAATTGTTATGCCTCTATTTTAGTTTCTATTATTATTTATTTGGGTTTTATGTCTTTTTTTAAAGATGCCTATCTAAAGGTTTACCAACTTTGCTTATTTTTTCAAAAAAATAACTTTTTGTTTTATTCATCTGTATTTTTTACAATCTAAATTTTATCTATTTTTACTCTGGTCTTTATTACTTCTTTTCTTCTACAAGTCGTGTGTTTGGTTTGTCTTTGCTTTTCTAGTTCCTTGAGGTGCATCATTAGGTTATTTATTTGAAATCATTCTACTTTTTTATATCTATGTTTATTGCCTTAAATTCCTTTCTTAATATTGCCTTTGCTCTATCTCATACATTTTGATGTGTTGTGTTTTCATTTTCATTTGTTTACATAAAATTTAAACTTTTCTTCTTAACGTCTTAATGATTCATTGTTTGTTCAGGATCATATTGATTAAGTTTTAAGTGCTTGTGAAGTTTCTAAGGTTCTTCCTGTTATTGATTTCTAGTTTTATTCTATTGCAGTCAGAGAAGATACTTTACGTCCCTTTTTTAAATTTGTTCATACTTGTTTTGTTGTATAAGATACAGTTTATTCTGAAGAATGTTTTATGTGTTGATGAAAGGAATGTGTATTCTGCCGGGCTCGGTGGCTCAGCCTTTAATCCCGTGCCTTGGGAGGCTGAGGTGAGTGGATTGCCTGAGCCTGCGGGTTCGAGATCCGCCTGGGCAACTTGGAGAGACCTCATCTCTACAATAAGTCAAAAATTAGCCGGGCATGGTAGCGCGCGCCTGTAGTTCCAGCTACTTGGGAGGCTGAGGCGGAAGGATCGCCGGAGCCCAGCAGGTCGAGGCTGCAGTGGCCGGAAGCGGCCACTGCACTCCAATCTGGGCGACAGAGTGAGACTCCAACTCAAAATATATAAATAAATAAATAATTTAAAAAATTTTTTTTAAAGAATGTGTATTCTGTAACAATTTGGTGAAATGTTCTGTAAATGTCATTTAAGACTATTAGGTCTAGTGTCTAGTTTTACTCTGATGTTACTTTGTTGATTTTCTGTCTGATTGATCTATTATTGAATTGTAGTCTATCTTCCTTTGAATCTATTAATGTTTGCTTTTTGTACTTGGGAGTGTCTTTTTTGGATGAATTGATGTTTATAATTGTTATTTTTTGCTGAATTGAACTCATTATCATTATATGATTACCGCCTTTATCTCTTTTTACAACTTGCTTTGTTGTCTGTCTTATCTAATAGAAGTATAGCTTCTCCCATTCTTTTTTGGTGTCCAGTTGCATGGAATACCTTTATTCACCCTTTATTTTAAGTCCATGTATGTCTTTACAGGTGAGGTGAGTGTCTAGTAGATAGCATATAATTGGGTCTTGTTTCTTTATAAATTCAGTCACTATATAGCTTCTATTGGAGAATTGAGTCCATTTACATTCAGAGTAATTATTAATAAATAGGGAATTACTGCTATCATTTGTTGCTTGTTTTCTGGTTGTTTTGTATTACTACACTTTCCTTGCTCCCTTTTCACTGTCTTCCTTTGTGGTTAAGAGAGCTTCTCTGGTAGTATGTTTTAATTTGTTGCTTTGTATTTTTAGTGACTCTATTATAGGTTTTTGCATTATGGTTACCATGAGTCTTACAAAAAATATCTTATAGATATAGCAAGTTATTTTAAAGAGATGACAACTCATCTTATGTAACAAAGAAAGAATAGAAACCAAGAAAAAAATTTTTTGTAATCTATGCTTTAACTCTATCTTTCCCACATTTTGACTTTTTGTTAAAACAATAATTGAAACAATTTTTCTTTGCAAGTTGCTCTATTATTGTTTTTAATAGATTTGTTTTTGAGGTTTCCTACTAGAATTCTAAACAGATTGCACATCATAATTATAGTATTAGAGTATTCTGGGTTTATCCATGTCCTTAATTTTACAAGTGGATTTCACATACTATTTTTTTTTCACGTTTGTGGTTTGTTTTATCCCCCTCTTCCCTTTTTTTTTAGCTTGAGGGACTTTAGCATTTTAGCATTTCTTGGATGATGAGTCTGACGGTGGTGAATTATCTCAGGTTATTTATTTATTTTTTTGGGGGGGTGTCTGGGAAATGCTTCATCTATCTTTTATATTTGAAGGCTAATTTTGCTGTAAATCATATTCTTTGATGCCAGGGTTTTGCTTTGTTTTGTTTTAACACTTTGAAAATGTTGCTATACTCTTTTCTGGCCTGTATGATTTCTGTTGAGAAGTCTGTTTGTGACAAATTGGAATCCATTATATGTTATTTGCTTCTTTTCTCTTGTGTCTTTAGGATATTCTTTGTCTTTGACCTTAGATAGCCTGACTATTATATGTCTTGGGATAACCTTATTTGTGTTAAATCTGTTTGGCAACCTTCCCTTACCTAAGTAATTAAATATTTCTCAGGCATTGGAAAGTTTTCTGTTATTATTTCATTAGTTAAGCTTTCTGACTTTTGCTCTTGCTTAACTCCCTCTTGAACACCAATAATTCTTAGATTTGGTCTCTTGCGGTAATTTTCTTTGTCTTGTAGAAAATCCTTGCTCCTTTATATTTTGCTTTCTTTTATCTTCTTTGACTTTATTTTTTTAAATAGTCACTGATTCTTCCCTTTGCTTGTACCATCCTGCTCTTTGAATAATGAAATTTTTAGTTCAGGAAGTGTATTTCTCAGTTTCAGGATTTCTGTTCAATTTTTTTAATTATTATTTCAATCTCTTTATTAACTTTCTCTAATAAACCTCTGAGTTGCTTTTCTGTGTTATGTTGGAGATCGCTCAGATTTCTTAAAATGCAGTTTTAAAATTTTGCTCAGAGATCTCACATATCACTGTCTTGTTGAGCTCTGTCACTGGTTCTTTGGTTTGTTCATTTGGAAAGATCGTGCTTTATCTGTATGATGTTTCTTCTGGATGTAAATCTACAAGGGAGGAACCCCCAAAACTCAGAATTTATTAATTTTAAAAAATGTGTATTTATTCTTGCATGTCTAAACTTCAGTTACTTTCAAAGTACTCTTGGTTTGATGCAATACACCTATAGAGACATGTTTTCCACTGCTCAAAACAGTTTTTGAAACCGTCAATTTTAATGCCTTTTAGTGTTTCTACTAATTTTTGTTTCACCTTTTCTTCATTTGCAAAATGATTCCCTTTGAGGACTTTTTCATCCGGGGAAATAACTTCAATAACAAAAATTCACTCAGGATGTGAACAGTGAGGGCAGGGCAGTTGGGTCACGCTGTTCTTCGTCAAAAACTGCTGAACACTCAGGTGCAGTGTGGTGCTTGTAAATCACTTGTCACAAAATGGGCAAACGTGTTGAAAGTGTCTCCCCCACCCCCCAAAATTCACTGAAGCCAAATGCAGCCTTTCACAACAACACTAGCTGACATACTGATTTTGATGAGTTCCTAGAACACTTACCTAGTAGGGAAAGCCTGTGCTACAAGGGGCCCACCCTCCAAAAGATAATTCTGAGGGGTTTTTTTGGGTCCTCTCTTGTGTGTATTTGCATTAAAGAATTAGTTATTTATTCTATTTTGTCTAGTTTGTTTTGGTTTAATTTTTGCAGAGGTTCTTTATAACTATGTTAGTGCCTTCTTTTTGACTCTACAGGCTGGCTAGGAGTTTGTGTCAACAGTACCTACAGAACAAACATCTTACAGAGTGGTGCTACCGAGAAGCTACTTTGATTTGAAGTCTCCATTGGTCAAGTTATAGAGCAGAGTGTCCTCCATTTGATGTGGTAGTCCTACCTCCCCCCTTTGTCTTGACTATCCTCAAATATATCTCTACTTCTACATACTTGTGGTACTTCTTATGGCTTAAGGCAGGTCTCCTGTCAGAAAACCCAAGATGAAGGAGAATGTAGTTGTCTACATTAGCCTCATTATCTCCAGTGTAGAAACCATTAGTTAGGGAAAACTTTCCTGCATACTTGGTACCAGGCAGAATAAGGATAGGGAAGGCACAGATGGGAAAGTCGGATTCACTTACTACGTGCTTCTTTTTTCTTTTTTCTGTGACTGCAAGAACTGTTTTACCTTCATATTTGTGATCTGGAATATTGCTGGTGATAATCTTGGTGCTGTATATTTGTTCTTTGTTTTCTGTTAGGGAGAGTGAAGCCAGCTTGCTTCTACACCACCATTTTGACATCTAAATCGAGTTAGACGATCAGGACGACCAGGCATGATCATGCCTGTAATCCCAGAACTATGAGAGAGTGAAGTGGGAGGTTTGCTTGAACTTTGAAGTTTGACACCAGCCTAGACAACATAGCATGATCTCGCCTCTACAAAAGTATCAAAAATAATTAGCCAGGTGTGGTGGTGTGCCCCTGAAGCCTCAGCTACTCAGAAGGCTGAGGTGCAATGATAGTCTGAGCCCAGGAGGTTGAGGCTATGGTGAACATGATTGTGCCACTGCACTCCAGCCTGGGCAACAAGAGTGAGATCCAACTCAAATAAAAAACAAACAAACGACATCTGGAGTACATTAGGTCCCATCGATAAGTTATCTATTAACCCATTGCTATAAAAGCTTCAATTCAGTTGTACTTAGTTTATTCTGACATCATGATATAAGATAATTTTTAAATTGCTCCACCCATTTTGAAATATATTGGTCATAAAGTCTTGCCTCATCACATGTTAGAAGTTATAAAGACAACGTTATATTTTTAACTGTACAAAGAAGGAAATTACTAATTCAACCTTTTTCTGGTAATGCATTTAGCTGCCTGAGGTCTCAGTTCCTTCACTTCATTTAACATGAAGAAGTATAAAGCTGACACATAAAAGTTCCCTGGAGGAACTAGTCGTAATTATTATTCTTTCAAAACTTGGTAAACAGCTTTGAACTAAGTATGTACCTTCTTATAGAAGGTTATAAATTAAATTTACATTTTATTCTGTATAAACACTTTTTTCACATTCTTAAATGAATTAGGATATGATCTTATGTTGTCATTATCAAAAAGCTTTATATAATTAAAATGTTAATAAAATATTCATGGGATTCTTGTTTTTTTTGGTTTTTTTGACTTGGAGTCTCACTGTCGCCCAGACTGGAGTGCAGTGGCCGCTCCCGACCACCGCAGCCTCGACCCGCTGGGCTCCGGCGATCCTTCCGCCTCCGCCTTCCGAGTAGCCGGAATTACAGGCGCGCGCTACCACGCCCGGCTAATTTTTTGATTTATTGTAGAGATGAGGTCTCGCCAAGTTGCCCAGGCGGGTCTCAAACCCGCGGGCTCAGGCAATCCACTCACCTCGGCCTCCCAAAGCGCGGGATTACAGGCTGAGCCACCGAGCCCGGTCGGTTTTGTTGTTGTTGTTGTTGTTGTTGTTGTTGTTGTTGTTTTATTGGAGTCTCACTTTGTAACCCAGGCTGGAGTGCAGTGGCACACTCACGGCCACCCCAGCATCGACCTACTGGGCACTACGGATCCTTTCGCCTAAGCCTTTCAAGTAGCAGGAACTACAGGTGTGCACTACCACACTCGGCTAATTTTTTTATTTATTGTAGAGACAAGGTCTCGCCAATTTGCACAGGCTGGTCTCAAACCTGCGGGCTCAGGCAACCCGTTTGCCTTGGCCTCCCAACGTTCTGGAATTACAGGCTGAGCCTGGCCAAGTATTCATGGGATTCTTTATGTAAATATTATTGCGCTAAACTTCACATACAATAAACTGAAATCACCCATTTAAAGTGAGTAGTTTGACCAATGTTTATACCCATGTATACCCGCTATGCCAGTTAAGATGTAAAGCATTTCTTCATCCTCCCCTCCAATTTTTAAAAATTTTCCTGGTACCCCTTCTTGGGTAGTTCTTTTATTCCAATTCCAGGAACCAGTGATCTTATTTTTGTCTTTATAGAGTTGTATTACTTGTTTTAGAACTTCATATAAATAAATTCATGAAGTATATACATAGCCATTTCTTGAAACCTGTGGAGAATTGGTTCCCTGTGGAGGTTCCTTATAGAAAATGGTGTAGCATTTGCATATTCGCATCTTCTCGTATATTTTAAGTCATCTTTGGATGACTTATAATACTTAATACTCTGTAATTGCTATGCAAATAGTTGTTATACTGTATTTTCTTTTGTTTGTATTATTTTTATTGTTGTATTCTTATTTTTATTGTTTTGTGGGGTTTTTTTCCAGATTTTTTCCATTTGTGGTTGGTGGTTTCTGTGAATATGAAACCTGTTGATACAGAGGGTTGATTGCATCCTCCTTGTCTGTGGTTTTGCTTTCTTCAGTTTCAGTTACCCACAGTTAACTGTGGTCCAAAAAACTTTTGAGAGAGAAAAAGAGAGAGAGGGTCCACATTCACGTAACTTTTATTACAGTAGAATATTATAATTGTTCTATTTTATTATCAGTTATTATCGTTAATTTCTTACTGTGCCAAATGTGTAAGTTAAAATTTATTATAGGCATATATGTATAAGAAAAATATAGTATATACAGTCATGTGTTGCTTAATGACTCTGAGAAATGTGTCAGTTGGCAATTTAGCTCCTGTGTAAACATGGAATGTACTTACAGAAACCAAGATGGTCTAGCCTACTAAGCCTAAGCTACATAATATAGCCTGTCGCTCCTAAACTCTATGACTGTACAGCATGTTATTATACTAAGTAACGTAGGCAATTGTAACACAATGGTATCTGTATATCTAAACATAAAAAGGTATAGTAAAAGTACTGCATAAGATATTAAAAAATGATACATGTCTATAGCGCACTTTCCATAGCTAGAGCTTACAGGACTGGGAGGTACACTGGGTGGGTTAGTGAGTGAATGGTGAGTGAATGTGAAGGCCTAGGACATTACTGTACCCTCCTACAGACTTTATAAATACAATATACTTGGACTACACCAAATTTATTTTTAAACACTTTCTTTAACAATATATTAACCTTAGCTTAGTGTAATATTTTTATATTTTAAACTTTTAATTTTGTTAAATTTTTTTAATATTTTGGAAGCATGCAACTTAAAACAAAACACACTACACAGAGTACAAAAATATTTTATTTATTTATATCATTGTTCTATATAAACTTTTTTCTTTTTAAAAAATGTTTAATTTTATCCTACTTTTCAAATTATTATTATTATTATTATTATTATTATTATTATTATCATTATTTTGAGAAAGAAGGATTTATTGAGAGGACAGAAAAACTCCCACAGTGGGAGGGGACTTGAGGGGGTTGCCCCAAATTATTTTTTCAAAACGAATACACAAACACATTCATTATTTGGACTTATGCATAACCAGGATCATCAATTCCACTGGCTTCCACATCCATATCTTGTTTTACTGGAAGATCTTTAGGGGAAATAACATTTATAGTGCTTATATCTCCTATGATAGCAATGTCTTCTTCTGGAATACCTCCTGAAGGACGTATCTGAAACTATTTTACAGTTAACTTTTTTTTTTAATTAAGTAGGAGGAATACACTTTAAAACAACAATAAAAAGTATAGCATAGTAAATATATAAACCAGCTACATAGTCATTTATTATCATTATCAAGCATTATGTAGTATACATAACTGCATGTGTGTGCTTTTATATGACTGGGAGTGCAGTAAGTTTGTTTACATTAACATGACTACAAACAGATGAGTATGTCTTGTGCTTCTGTGCTATGATGGCTACAACATCACTAGATGTCAGAAGTTTTTCAGCTTTATGAAAATCTTATGGGACCACCATCATTTATACTTTCTGTTGTCAACTGAAATGTCATTATGTGGTGCATGATTATACTGTAGGGTTCAGTACTATCCATTGTTTCAGGCATCCACTAGAGGTCTTGAAACATATCCCCAGCATAGAAAGGGAGAACTATCATACTTTTGTGTCTGGTTTCTTTCTCTCAGCTTACTTTTGAGATTCACCCATGTTGTGTATCACAATTTATTCTTTCAGGTTGTTGACGAGCATCCTTTTTTATGAAAATGCCACAATTTGGAAATTTGAGTTCCCATTTTTTGGCTATTACTATTAAAGCTACTGTGAACATTTCTGTTTTAGTCATTTTGTGACTATATTTTCATTTGTCTTAGGTAAATGCAGAGTGTTGTAATTTTGCTGAGTCATTTCATAAGTGCAAGTTTAATACAAGATCATCAAACTATTTTCTGAAGAGGCTATAACAATGCAAATTCCAATGAACAATCTGTTTTCATCAGAGAGTTCTAGTTCTTTCTTACCATCACCAACTCTTGGTATCGTCAATTTTTAAAAAATTTAGCCATTTCTTGTGGCAATGCAGTAATAATACCATTACCCTTTCCCCCTGATAATTGTAGCTCCTTTTCTCCTGATCTTGAATCCTTTTTCATTGGCTTATTGACCATTTTTGTCTCTTGTGCGTTATGTATTTAATGTTGTTTTCCATTTTTACTGTATATTACATTTTTATTGTTCAGTTGTAAATATTCTGGATGCAAAGGATTTGTTGGATTCCTGCTTCAGTTGGGTTCTCAAACAAATGCAGTTAATCACAAATGGAGCAAATAACTGGCAATTGAGTCAGAGCTCTCCTAGCATTATGAGAAATAATAAATTGTTATTGTTTCAAAAAAGGTTTGGGGAAGTCCTAAGCACAGCAATCAGGCAAAAAAAAAAAAGGAAAAGAAAAAGAAAAAAAGAAATTAAGATTATCCACATTGGAAAAGAAAAACATCAAACTATCTCTGTTTGCCAAGTATATGATTCTCAATCTAGAAAATCCTAAAGAGTCCTCCAAAAGGCTCCTGAACTTGATAAATAAATTCAGTGAAGTCTCAGGTTACTACACATACACACACACACACACACACACACACACACACACACACTCAGTAGCACTGCTATACACTGGTAATGACCAAGCTGAGAATCAAATGAATTCAATCATGTACTCAATAACATTTAAAATAGTTACCAAAAAATTAAAATACCTAGGAATATATTTAACCAAGGAGATGAAAGATCTTTACAAGTAGAACTACAAAACACCAATGAAAGAAATTGTAAATGATGCAAACTAATGAAAAAACATCCCATGCTCATGGATTGGAAGAATCAACATTGTTAAAATGACCCAAAGCAACCTCATGAGTTTTTATTCTCTCAGAAATCACAGTTTTGCACAGCCCTCTTTCTAACACCTGAAAATAGTTACCTGCTTTTTTTTTTTAGTTAAACAGTTCTGTGGTCATTATGGTATTATAAGTGGTGGCTAAATTTTTATACTAAGTATATTGTCCATTTTCCATTGGGTTTTTAAAACCCTGGTCAGAATATTTCACTCCCCTGCTCAAAAATATCTAATTATTTTGTAGTTCACTTAAAATCTAAAGTCCTTTATTGAACTAAAAGACAGTCCTATACAATTTGGCTTCTGCTGTCCCACTGACTTCTTTGCACTTAATTTACTCTGCACTACACACACTAGCCTCCTGGCTCTTATATAAGCATGCCAAACACCCTTCCACCTCAGGAACTTGCTCTTATTTTTGTTAGCCCTTTCCCAATTGCAGTATATAAAAAGTTAGTACTCATCCTTCACGTCCCAAGCACTGCCTGTTCCCTTAGGCTGGCTTAATTTTGTCCTATTACATGTTATATCATCTCACATTCTCTGTATTTATTTGATTTCTTTTCCATTCCCTGTCACTCCCATCTTAAACTCATGAGAGAAGGAACTTTGATTTGTGCACTACTATATGTATAACAGCGCCTGGCATGTTATAGTTGATAACAAATACTAGAATGGATGCATTTCATGAACTGATAAAGACGATTATTTTAATAATGGGGCAGAAATCAGAAAGCTATAGACTGCAGAATGGCAAGGTAGTAGAGAAAACAATGGATACTAAAAAGAACTCTGGGTAGGCTTATTTGACAGTAGTATCTGGATGGAGTGGCAGCCACATGGGGAAGTGGTGAAATAGGAAACATTTGTTGCTTATTGCTTTAACTATAGAAGAGACGTAAACATTTATTTAAGAGGTCTAGCAAGTTATCTTAATTAAACTAAATTGAATTCTTCTAAGTTTCCAAATGGATGGATAATTTTCACAGACATTGGACCAATGGACTCCATAAATCGAATATTCAATTCTCATTATTCTTTTTCCCATTAGGATTGCTTACTCATCTCTGGGGTGCTGGATTGGGGAGTGAGGGTGTCAGTGGCCCCGCTTTAATACTAGCTCAAGATTAAACTCAGAAATATCAGTTCATTGTCTCCACCCGAGACCAGGATGGTCATATAGTAAAGTCACAGTTTTCAAGCTCATTTAGGGAGAGGGAAGCCCAAGGGCTTAAAACGAGAATGGCCTATGATAGTATTCCGGTTTTGTCTCTGACTAATTATGTTCTTTCATTCTCTAAACCTTAGTCCCACATTCATAAATGGAGGATAAGACCCTTTCCATAGGGCTATTAGGAAAATTAATTTAGACAACACGTGTAAATCATACAGTGCCTGGCACTTATTAGAAGTTCATCAATTGGTATTCACATATATAACATTTTTGGAATATTCATTAAATTCTGGTACACAGTTTCCTCGTTCAGATTTTGACTTAACGCAAGTTATATATTTAAGCAATTTAAATGCCGAATGCCTTTGAAATGTTTAATATGACTAACTTTGCAAACTGAAACACAATATAAAATCAAAACTCATATATTTTCATGAAGACAGCAGTTTTCTGAGTTCAGCAGAATCAGCTATTCTGAGTTTGTCATTAATATTCTTTAAAATATATATATTTTTAAATTGACTTTGCTGTCTGTTAATAACACTAACATGTAACCAGGAATAGGTACTAGAAGTTTAAGATAAGCATTAAGGTCAACAAAACTTAAAATATAGAACACCTGTTCATCATGTAAGTTATCTGTCACCTTGCAATAAAATGATATAATTCTTTTTTTAGTAGTCCAGCACGAAGCATACCAGGGTGTTGCAGTAGCATCATTCAGTGGTTCTTACACTCCAGTGTGCATCAGCATCAGCTGGAGTTCTTGTTAAAACAGACTCCTGGGTCTCACTCCTATAGTTTCTGGTTCGATAGGTCTGGAATGGGAAGTACGAATTTTCATTTCTATGGAGTTCCTAGCTAATTATGCTGATTCTGGTTTGGGGAGAGCGTTTTGAGAACCATTGAGCTAGGCCCAAGACAATAGTTTCCAATCTTGGCGGCATATATTACACTGTGGTAGTGTTACTCTTGTTGTTTTGGTAAAGATTTCCTAACCCTACCTAAAACTTATTATATCTTAATGTCTAGAGTGGTATGTTGGAATCTGTATATAGTTTTGTTTAAACTGCCTAGATGTTACTAATGGTCACTTGAGTTTGACAAATCTTGCTCAAAGACAGTGGTTTTCAAACTTAACTACATATTCAAATTAACTAAGAAGCTTTTAGAACAATAGATACCAAAGTCCCACACCCAGAGTTTCTGCTTGAATTTTTCTAAGGTATGTCCTGAGCAATGAGATTTTTTAAGGGACCAATTTGAAGTTCATTTTTATAAGTACCTATTTGAGTAAGTACCACTCTAAATGTTTTTGTTCTTAAATATTAGGCTCTTTTCTTGCCATATGCTTCTTCTTTGATCTATGCATATTTATTATAAATCTACTGTGGGCAAGACGTTATGCTACATGTAATACAGAATATGAAAGACTATAAGGAAGACTTTTTCCTCAAGTAGTCTATAATCTAATTGAGCAAGTTAAGGAGTACAGCCATGAAAAGTTAACTAGACATATAAGGCATCTGGAATTAACCCTGCCTTTAAAGAATAGAAAAGACTATTATAATATAAATGACTGTAGTGTATCCAGTCTAGCTAACTGAAGCTTTGAAGGTACTTGGTTTCTAGATTTCAAAAATAAAAAATTTAAAGTAGAAGAGAGATACCAACAGGAGAAAATAATTGACAGGGCATTAAAATTTGTTCATGGATGCAGAATTAGTTTTAATGACAATAGTAATTTTAATAATATAATCTTTTCTTCTTGCAATGCCATCAATAGTTGAAAAACTATTTTCTTATTTCCTCTTATTGACACATAATAATAGTACAAATTTATGGGGTACATGTGATATTTTGATACAAGTGTGCAAAGTGTAATGATCAAATCTGGGTAATTGAGACATTCATCACCTCAAACATTTATCATTTCCTTTTGGATGGAACATTCCAAGTCTTCTCTTATAGCCTTTTTGAAATACACCATAAATTATTGTTAACTGTAGTCACTCTGTTGTTCTGTCAAAAATTAAAAACATATTCCTTATATCGAACTGTATTGTTTTCACCATTAATGAACTCTTCTTTATCCGTCTCTCCCCACTACATAAGATCTTTTTTATACCTCTCACATATGAGTGAGGAGATATGACATTCGTCTTTCTGTGCCTGGCTTATTTCACTTAATATAATGTCCTCCAATTCCATCCATGTTGCTGAAAATTACAGAATTTTATTTTAATTTTTAGATTATCGTCTACTTGAGGAAAAAGTTTTACCTATGTTCTTTCATACTCTTGTTTTTTATTCTTATTAGCTAGGAAATGCTAGATCAAAGGATGGTGAGCTTCAAATTTTGATAGATACTGCCAAATTGTATTTCACAGAAGTTTCAGCAATTTGTGTTTATATTATATTATTGTGTTTATATTACTCAAATAAAAGAGTTTTCTGAATGTTTACCAATGCAGTATTTTATCAGATTTTTCATCTTTGTCCAATTGGTAGATAAAAATAGTATCTCAGTAAAACAATTTAATTTGCATTTCTTTAGGTATGAATAAAATCAAACATTTTCTACTGTTGAGCCATTTGCCCATTTTTCTGTTGGGGGGTGGTTTTTCTTATTACTTTGAATAGATGAATTTACATTAGGAAAATTTGCTTTTTTTATAACATAAATTTTATGTTTTCTCAAATTTTCATTTTGTCTTGGTTTATAGTACTTCTTTTCCAATGCACAGATTGTTGATTTCTACATAGTCAAATTTATCAATTATTTTCTTTGTGGTCAAGTCCTGGCTTTCCTCGACTGGACACACGATGCTTTATGATGTAAGGTGATCTCACCTCAACTTCAAATCATATTACAACATTAACTGTGGATACTTGGAACTTTGAATGCTTGTAAATACAGACCACAGAAATTCTGGGAAATCCGCCTGACTTCTTAAATTATTTAAGGTTTTTCTCCATTTTCGTTTCAGCCTTAAAGATAGTTTTCAAAAAGGAAAGAAAATGAAAACATTAACCTAATTCTGATATTACTTTTAAAAACTCAAATTTAAGGAGGATTAAATAAATAATATCCTAAAAGATATTTGTCAATTGTAACTAGCATTCCAAATGTTGACTTTTTCCTTCCCTCTGGGTTATATTAACCTACATGCAGCCAGCCAATTACTTTTGGTAGTAGTATAAAAAGATAAACAAATCTTTCAGAAGTAAAATTTTGAAAAGACAGCATGAAAAAGTGAATAAATATCACTTAAATTTGAAACTTTCATATGGAATCAAAGTATATTTTGCTGTTTCTTGCTTGTTTCTGATATTTTATTTAAAATATTATGTTAAAATAAGTAATGTTAACCTAAATTAAAAGAAGACTTCCTTAACAATTCACTTCAATAAATTTATGTAACAGGAAGGACTCTGTTATAACCTTTACTATTTATGATAGTAAAACAATTTCAGGAAGCTCAATTTTATGACCAATGCCAGAAGTGAAAGAAGATTCACCATAGAGGAAGAGTTACTGTCCTGTGACTGAAGATAAGCAGACTTGATATTTGAAGTGTTCAAAAGAAAAATATACTGTATCTTGACAGTTAAAGAAAGAGTGTTGCAAATGATATGTGATACTATTATTTTGTTATCTGAATTGAAGTAAAGAATCCTTTATTGTCTACCTGACTTCATTTTTCCTTGCCAACATTGAAAAGGAAAGGAATTTTGCTTGGTTTAACCTAGGTGGATAAAATTAAAAAGGACAAATGAACAGAATTTTATTATCTAAGATTTGTGGATTCATGTTGTTAGGCTTACATAGAAGAGTTATTAAGAAAATAGGTATTTTTTAAAGTAAGATACCAGGCTAAGAACAAATTCTAGATAAACAAGCTCAGTAGATCCCTGTGGACCTAATTTACAAAAATTTGACCAGATCAAACTTCTAATTTAGCTGTTTTAAAAGGGGCACTTACATTTAAAATTCTATCCAGATTTGGAAGTCAGGCCTGATGACTAACCCATTACTATGTAGACAGGAGGAAGAAAATTTGTCCTAACTTATTACCTGATTTTAGTTAAGTCATGCCACTGACTGACTCACTAACTCTGACCACTTGCAGAATCGAAACAATGGGACACTATATCCATTCTATTTGTGAGAAGATGTTACAGAGTCAGCCCTTAAAACTAACTTAAGATTGGTCTAACATTCTTAGCACATATTTCTTGCCTGGTGGCATATATCTGCTGAGAGGGTGCACTTATGTTTGTCAATTTTTTGTGAGAGTGTGTGTGTTCTATTTGTAGAGACAACATACTGTACTATATTTAAATTTGCTAATATTTCTTGATATGTTGATACATATACTTGATATGGTAGATTTTTTAAAACTCTGCAATTTATCCCCCCCAACAAAAGCTCAGTGTCAAGATTTTTTTAAAAATCTTCTATGTTAAAAATTATTTTATTTAAACATCATTCATTAACTCCATGCATTCAATAGAACTTAATACTTTATTTGCTACTCTGGCCACAGTTTTTTTCCATGGAAGAGCAAAAATGAATGAATATTCACACTTAACTTGTAGCTTCAGGCTAAAATGTATTATGCACCATATTTTGGTTTTTAAAAATAATCACCTTGTCATAGTTCAATGGCAAAGTGAAGTCAACTCTGTCAATAGAGACAATTTGAGGGGAAAAAAACCACTATTCACCCCCTTGAGTATATTTCATTTGAATGCTCCTGATTTTTTACCTGATACTTTTTTTTGGAACACTCCATGGGACAATATAATGAAGTCAAAAATACCATACACTGAAAACTCATCTTTGCTGACAGCACGTAGCTGACAAGTACTGATGTTCCCGTGCATTGTCCCTATTTGAACACTATATTTTATGTACGTAAAATGCATGTCTAGAAGTTTCCTTTTAAATTCCACAAGCACAGAAAAAACCTGGATCCCCATATGTCTAACAATGTATTGCATGAATATATTAACACCATCACAACACCAACTGCTTTCATTGTTTTGCTGTAAATGGAATCAAAATCAGTATATACATCACTCAAAATATATTTTTCAACATATCCCAGAGGAAAGCAAAACCACTGATTAAAAAAATATTTAGGTTAAAAAAAATAAAAGCAGTAGACATCATCTGTAATAGAAGGTCTTGACAACTGAATGCAACTGACATGATTTGGAGGGGAAGGTGACAGGGCTGCAAAACAGGTTGCAAAAAATTCTTTTAACATTTAATCTTAGGAAACATGAAAAAGATCTTTCCATACTAATTATTTCCATAATTTAGTGTTGATATTTTAAAGGGCAGGCCCATTTTAATTTTCCTCTGTCTGAAACAGATTGAATAAATTAAGATTATGTTTCATCATATGAGTATAATTAACATAGGTTTTAATGTTTTATTTTTTGTCCTGGTCCTGGTGCCCTGTGAAAATCACTTGAACTCTCATGGTTTGAGCTGACCATGGCAACAACACATAGTATGCCTAGCCTCCCCTTGCTTATAGCATATTTTGAGGTCATACGAGATTTTTAGAGGCTTTGAAGTTCTCAGAAGCAAAGCTCAACTTGAATTCAAGTGGCATTTCCTGCCAAGACTGAAATATACTGCATCTAAGAAAGTCGTTGGTTTGATATTTTCTTCTTAAATTTTAGGAGAAAAAGTTGAAAAAAGTCATATTATGACAGGAGGCCAAAAACCAACAGTAGTTCAAAATAGTTGACCCAAGAAAGAAATTGTATTGAGCTGTGGTAAATAAGCAAAGTAAGGATAACATCAGTGATTTCGTGAAAGTCAAAGACAGCTTTGTAGACAAAAGTCCCAAATCACCTGTGTTCTGCAGATCCCCAAAATTTTTTTGTTGTAGAATTCCATATACATGTGGACTTACTTTTCTACTGTAATAAAAACCACCAAAACAAGTCTGGACCACTATAAAAATTAGTAAGTATAGATAGATAGATAGTTCTATACTAAATAAATATACACATGAGACATATGTAGGTTCTGATTATTTTAAATTATATTTACAAACTTATAACTTTCTTGACAAACTGAGAAAGACATGTAGATAGTATGATATTGTCAATGTGAGATAGATGAATGAATTAAGAATATTTTTGTCCTGCTTTAAAATGGCCATTGGTTATACATTATGCAACAAAATCCAATACAGTGGTCAATTACAAACTTTGAGTATTTCTTCATATCATGTTTCCTTGTTCTTCCAATATGATTTGTTAAAGCAAGAAACTCCTTGTGTTATTTGAGAACAAAGAAGGTAAAAATCATATTTTATTATGTGTCTTGAGTATCTACTTCCTCCCACCCCCTCAATTCTGCTTATGAAGCACCTTAGGTATATCTTTTTATGGCCCTGGCAACACTGATTGAAATTGTGTGTATAAAAACTTTTCTCCTAGAGGACAAGAGTTACTTCTAACACAGTGTTTGGTGATTAAAGCAATTTTTGTTGAGCTTGTCCTCATGCTGAAGATATCCCTAAGAAATCATTCTCAAAGGGAAGTCTGTGGAACTTAAGTAGCAGCTTGGGAAAGCAGAATAGACATCCCTGAAACAATTAGGAAACGATAGTCTGCATTAATAAATATGTATCATCAAGATGCAATGCTGTAACTGTACTATAAGACCATATTTGGAGCAATGTGTCTGTCTGTAACTCATGCATTTAAAAAAATTGTTTGTGTACGGTGTAACTGGGGAAAGAATTGAGGAAATTAGAAAAGTTCAACCTGGAGCAGACTTTGTGAAACACTATCTTTGTTTTGGTCAGTTTCTTATGAAGCAAATTACATCTGGTTTTTTTTTTGTTTTGTTTTGTTTTGTTTTTTGAGGCCCCAGAGAAAAGAATGACATAAATAGCTACGGTTAGATAGAAACACATTTGGCTGCGTATAAGAAGGACTTTTTATTTTTCAATATTCTTAGTATTTGAAATAAAAATAAACACAAAATTTTATCTAGCATTGCCATTTAATTATTGCAACCAAGTCTTCACAGAAAACAACAGAATAGATATTATCTCATTGTAGAGATGTTTTCCTTAAGAAAAACTCCAAGTGTTCTTTGTTTTTCTCAATTTGATCTAAGGATTGCACTTGAAAGGAGTTGGCCTTAGCCGGGGCTCGGTGGCTCAGCCTGTAATCCCGTGCCTTTGGGAGGCTGAGGTGAGTGGATTGCCTGAGACCCGCCTGGGCAAGCAAGACCTCATCTCTACAATAAATCAAAAAAGTAGCCGGGCGTGGTAGCGCGCGCCTGTAGTTCCAGATACTTGGAAGGCTGAGGCGGAAGGATCCCCGGAGCCCAGCAAGTTGAGGCTGCGGTGGCCGGGAGCGGCCACTGCACTCCAGTCTGGGCTACAGAGTGAGACGCCAACTCAAAAAAAAGAAAAAAAAAGAAAAAAAGAAAAAGAAAGGAGTTGGCCTTTATCGCATTCCTTTTTTTCTATCTGAATCTTATAATTTCATGAATTCAATACAAGGGTAAGAGATAACTGTTACTTATGGTTTTAAATTTAAAAAATCAGAGTTATTTAGAGTTTGAAATTACCTTTAATCCCACGTTAATGACTAAACAAACCATTAATTCCCCAGAACTGGAAGAGAAATATACGACTAAAAAAACAGTTCACTTGCTTAAAGCTCATGAACATGCATCTGGGTATTTCTTCTCTTTGCATTGGGCTCTATTTAGGTGTTGATGCAAATTGGTTAGTAGAATGGACTTTTCTGTTTTCTCATTTTCTTCTCATTCTTTCCATGAACACTGTAGTTTTATATATTATGTGTTGGAATGCTAGGCCATAATTTGTATAGAAGAATTAGCCAACTCTAGATAAATGTTTTCAAGTCTTTAGAACTGAAGAATGTAGTCAGTAT
Organism: Tarsius wallacei; assembly: GCA_963574415.1. NCBI lineage: Eukaryota > Metazoa > Chordata > Mammalia > Primates > Tarsiidae > Tarsius > Tarsius wallacei. The sequence continues at coordinate 29,384 of CAUYQG010146313.1, forward strand.
TTTTTAAATGCCCTAAAGCCTTTTTCAGCTTAAGAAAGAAGTGAAAAGCTACACAGAGAGTTAACATCCTCTTCCACTGGAAAGTAGCCACCTTTATATTCAATGGTAACTGAAAGAAAATGTATTTAATTTATTATTTCAATTTACAGAAGTGCATCCACAGCCCAGACCTCAGTGTAACACAGAGTATATATTTCATTTCTGTAAAGAAAGATTAAACTGAATCAATATTTGAAGGACCTGGCACTGTATGAAGGTCAACAGACTCTGGATCATTTGGACTATCCTGCATATCTGTGTACTTGTGAGAATATATGAGGTTGTGTGTTGTATTCATTGTCCTGCATATTCAAACAAAACAAAACAAAACAAAACAACACACATCGAGGGATGCTATAATCTGACTGCCCATGAGCGTCTATGAAATCTGTTGTTTAATCAATCACAAGCTCTTCCTATGTCATCCACATGTAGCCTGCTTGCTGCTTAAAAGCAGACTCATTAATTCAGAGTCTTGTTATTTACCTTCTTGACAATAATTTTTACATTCAAAGCAGTTATTTTAATTTTGGGTTGCGGACAAAAGCGGTTTGTTGGAAGATTATAAATAAGGTTTGATATTTCTTTTAAAAAAGAAAAAAAAATTCCTTTGGAAAAGCTCATGTCTCTTTTTAAAAGTTTCCATGAATTTCCAGGAATTTGAATAGCAGTTATACCAATCAATAACCTCGTTTAACCATCCCAAACTCTTACTTTCTGTTACATTCTGGGTCTGATCTTGTTTTCATGTTCATGTGCACAGTGATATATAATTTCCCACTAGATCATCGGAAAAGTAGTACAATAAGACCAGCAGAAAAAGATAATCATTGTTAAAGAGGATAATCCCAAAGCAATCATGATTTTAACCTCCTTGCCAAGTGAAGCAGAAGGATATAGCGCAAAATGAGTCTTCTTTAAGGAGAGATATTCTGAGATCTAACTTTGGTTTTTAAAATTCAAGATTAGTTCTGCACCATGGGTGCCCCTTTTTTAGGTTTATTTTTTCTGTTTGTCTTTTCTTTCTCTTAGTTCCTTTCAAAACCTACCATAGTCTCAACAATTTTTTTTTCCCCCTTAGACTCAGAATCTGAATTATCCCATAGCACTCAGAAGGGCACTACAGAATATCTTATTGCAGTTCAGGGACAAGATCAAAGCTGTCTACGTAAAAGTTAGTGAAAACCATAAGGTAGTCTGAAGGCAGCTTTCCAGGACTCTTTCATGGTTTGGCACTGGAATTCTGAGATAGTCATTGAGAATGGGATTAGAAAAATGAAATTGTCTCCAATTATAGGTGTCTATATTTACTGTCATCCTTATCTTTAAACTCATTACTTTTGGTATTTGCTGAGGTATAGCCAAGCTGTTGTTTGAAATATTTGAAATACCAATCAAAATAATGTGTTAGACTCTTACTCACTAAAAAGCCCCCAAACATAATTGTGTGTAGAATAAAATTTTACTTCAAAGTCATTTCTATGCATTTATTTGGAATAAAAAAAAAATTCTAATAAAAATTATTAAAATGTAATTTTAAACTGATATTTTTCTTTTGAGAAGATTTTGGTATTCTAGACATTTTAGCTGATTTATGTCATTTTTCTTCAGTGGAGGAAATTTTCTAAGATTTCAGGCATGATCCTTTTTTTTTGAGTTGAGGTCTCACTCTGTCAGCCAGACTGGAGAGCAGTGGCACTATCATGGCTCATCAGGATAACCTCAAATTTCTGAGCTCAAGCAACTCTCCAGTCTCAGTCTCCTGAATAGATAGGACTACAGGTGCTCACCACCATGCCCAGCTAGTTTTTCTTTCTTTTCCTCCCTCCCTCCCTCCCTTTCTTCCTTTTTTTTTTTTTTTTTTTTTTAGAAATGAGGTCTCACTATATTACCCAGACTTGTCTCAAACTCTTGGGCTCAAGCAATCCTCCTGCCTCAGTCTCCCAAAATGCTGGGATTATAGGCATGAGTCACAGTACCTGACTTTGATTTCTTATAGCAGATGCTAATCCATGCTTTCAAAGGATTTCAGAGGATTTGAGGAGAGTTTGTTGTTGTTGTTGCTGTTGTTAATATTTAATCATTTTCTTGTTCTTTTGATTATAGACTCTAAAAAGACTAAATTAATTAAAGAGGCTTAGGCCTTATAGACAAATGGGACATTAGGTCTGCAAAGAAAGAGGAGAATGGACAACTGATTTAAAAAAAATGAGGGATTTACTTATCAGTAGATTAGGTGAAAATGGATTGAGGCATTATTTAGAGAAAGTATTAGAAAGCTATCCTTGAGGGTCTAGCAGAAACAATACTTTTGCAGTATTGAACAAGTACTTTTGTTCTAGTAAACAAGACTCCATGTGACAGAGACACTTCTGTGGCCTTCACTTGTACATAAAAAATAAAATCCTGAAAGTACTTTTCTTATTTTTGTTATATCTAGACTCTAATCTGATGTGCTGGGAAATAAATTAAAATATAATTATTTTATTTGATTTCAATTGATTTAATAAATGTCTAACTTTTTTCTCTCCCAGGGATAATCTCTATATGAAAATATTTAAGCAGATTATAATTTCTTCTTTTATCTATAAAAAGATTACCAGTGGTTGTTAATTTCTTTAGAGTTATGACTCTGTTTAGAAGTCCAATAAATGGTTTGATTCCTGCTCCAGAAAAATGCGCACACACGCACTGAATTTTGAAAACAATTTTATGGGCTTTGTTAAATACTCAAAAGTTTATCTATGAATAATTAAGATGCCCTAGAACAAGAACAAGATAAGATTGTAGGTTAGGTGACAATTTACTATAAGTAAATGAGGTTTCATTTGTGCTTCAGATGTAAAAAAAAAAAAAATAGCTGAAAGGACACTCAATTCTTGCCATGGTATTTTGAAATGACATAGTTTATGAGTCTGTAATGAATGTTTCAGGGTTTAGGGGGCTAATAACTTCAATTTTAAAACAAAAGTTTTTCATTACTACCCTATGTTGTATTTATTTGAGAAGTAAAAATAATTATCAGTATGCATTCCAAACGGATTCCAAGTTAATTTCTATTAGTGACAAGATGTGCAACGTCATATGTAAACAAAAAAGACTACCTAATTAAAAGATTTCTAAAGGAGATTTCCATTTTCTAAATGTTGGTGCTCATACTAAATAATATGTCTCAATTGAAGCAGGTTACATCACTGCCAAGTTTCTGTCATTTGGCAGGTTGTGCCAACATTTAAATTCGAATATTCAACAACAACAAAAACTGTGCAGAAAAGGACATCTATTTGAATGAATACAGTCTTACCTGACATCTACATAGAGAGCAACAATTTCCATACCACAATTATCATTGGGCAGCCAGTCAGTCAGTCGTTAAATATTCATTGAGTACCTACTATGTGCTAGGCATTGAGGTATGGTATACAACCTTTATCTTAAAGGACTTTGTTGTACTGGGCAGGCAACTAGATTTAATGTGATAACAAAATCTTGTGATAATATGAGACCAAATCTAGTACCTCATCTAGGTTCAGGTTTCAGGGAAAGTTTATTGACACTGTTGATGTATAAATTTAGACATAAGCATGAGTAGGACATAGGATGAGCAAGGTAAAAGTATTTGGAAAATAAGAATGAGATTGAATGTATTTCGATGTTAAGAGAAAATTGTAACAGGTCTGCAGTCCAGAAAGCTAAGGGCTTTGATCCCAAGAAAAATATAAAACTGCTATAGAGTTTTAGGCAGAATAATTACATGAACTGTTTTGAAGTTTAGAAACCTCAATCAGGGTACAGTAGGAAATAGTAGAAAGCTGAATGTCATCACAAAGTTGCAGGTAAAAAATGTTGATGTCCTGAATAAAGGTAGCTAATGGATAAGAGTGGAGTATTATAGAAGAATTAATCCAAGTTAATAGTCAAATAATTTTGAGAAAGAGCAAAAAAGTAGAAGAGAGAGAGCACGCTTCTGTGAGCAAACCTATGGAAAGTGTGGTCTAAGTCAAAATATCACGAGTTGAAGACTGTAACATAAGGAAGTTAAGGCAGTAAATGGAAACTGCTCTCTCAAGCAGTTTGGTGGCCACATGAAGAGCACTCACCAGAGGAAAACGTTCGCTTTAAAAATATCTTCTCTCTGTTGCTGAAAAGAGCTATACTTTCTAAGTTTACACATAGCAAAATGCTACCAATTGTGTGTTATCGTCAAACTTAAATATGCCACTCAACATGACCCTGAAAGTTATTAATTTGTTTATTTTATTTTCCTTCTCTTGTAAATCAGGAAGTCTACTATCACTGTGAATATTTTTTTTATTTTTTATTTTCATGCATTCTATCAAGATTGGATACAAGAATCAGGGACAGCTAAAAAAGAGAAGCGAAACCCAAGCACATTGTATTTGTGGATAAACTGAGGTTCTTCCTAAATGATGAAAGTAAGCATATTAGACCAGCCTTGGTGGCTCAGCCTGTAATCCCAGCACTTTGGGAAGCCAAGGTGAGTGGATTGCCTGAGTCCCCGGGTTCGAGACCCACCCGGGCAACTTGGCGAGACCTAGTCTCTACAATAAATCAGAAATTAGCCGAGCGTGGTAGCGTGCGCCTATGGTTCCGGCTACTTGGAAGGCTGAGGTGGAAAGATCACCTGAGGCTGCAGTGGCCGGGAGCGTGCCACTGCACTCCAGTCTGGGCGACAGAGTGAGACTCCAACTCCAAAAAGAGAGAGAGAGAGAGAGAAAGAAAGAAAGAGAGAGAGAGAGAGAGAGAGAGAGAGAGAGAGAGAAAGAAAGAGAGAGAGAGAGAGAGAAAGAAAGAAAGAGAGAAAGAAAGAAAGAAAGAAAGAATATTAAAATGAGAGTGTCTAATCTCTTTTAATGATTATTTTAAACTGGTTTGGAAGATTGGCCAATTAAGCAACAGTCCTTGAAGCAGTCAAAAGAATCAGGGTAAGAAAGTGAGTTCAAGTGGGTCAAAACCTCTCTTTTCACTGGGTTCCAGTACATCAGCACCATATTTGGCAAAGATAGCTGTTCACTCTAAAGGTCAGCAAGATTTGGCTGTCAGTGCATTTCTGCAGCTACATAGCACAAAGAGTCTCATCATTAAAGTCTTTTATTTTTGTTAATAAAAAAATAGACTGAATTCTATACCCAATGTTGATCTGATGCTGTAAATGTGTAAATTCATAAGCTAGAAAATTTGTCACAATCAAGATATTATATTTCATCTTATAGAAACTCTAATTTGTTGGTCACCTGGTTGAGTATGCCATACCCTGATACTACAGCAAATAATAATTTAATATAATTAGGTAAAAATGCTTTGATCATTTGAGTTAGAATAAAGGAAGTGATATGGCATGCAAAGCTATTTTCAGAAAAAATAATTATATTAATATCAAAATAATATTTTTTTGAGTTTTTTTTACAAGTTAAATTAACATACATTATTATAATGGTATTTGATATCTTTATTTTTATAGCTTTCTCTTTTTTTGGCCAATAATATGAAATGAAACTGTAGCATACACATTCTTCACATTTTTATTTCTTCCCTCATTTTGCTGCAATTTACATATTTTTATACTATGTATAGATTAATTGAATATTGTTGCTATAGTCATTTTGAATGCTTTTGTCTTTTAATCTTTATATTATCCTACAAAGTGACTGTACATCACCATATCAGTATTAAAGTATTCTGAATTTGACTATATATTTACCTCTACCAATGCATTTTAGACTTTTATATGTTTTTATGTTACTAATTAGTGTTCTTTAATTTTAGCTTGAAGAACTTCCCTTAGTATTTCTTGTAAGGCTAGTGTAGTGGTGATACATTTTCTCAAATTTTGTTTTTCTGGGAAAGTCTGTACTGTTTTTCATCTTGATTATTGAGAAACAACCTTACAGGATGAAATTTGCTTGGTTGCAAATTTTTTATTTTTTCTTCTCAGTCCTTTGAACCTATCTTCTCACTGTCTCTGGGCCTTCAAGGTTTCTTCTGATAAATCTACTAATATCTTTATAGATGTTCTTTTGTATGTGACAAATCACTTTTCCCTTGCAGGTTTCAAAATTTTCTGTCTTTGACTTTTGACAATTTGATTATAATATGTCTCAGTAAAATATACTTTGGATTGAATCTGTTTGAGGACATTTAAGCTTCATGAATCTGTGTATCTATGAAGATTTGAAACATTTTTAGTCATTACTCTTTAAATAAGCTTTCTGACTCTTTCTCAGTTCTCCTTCTTGGATATCCATAGTTTACTTGATGCTGTCTCATAAGTCCTGCAGGCTTTTCTTAGTCGTTTTTACTCTGATTTTATTTTCCTCTCTGAGTAATTTTTAAAAGGTCCGTCTTTGTGGTTGCAGTTTTTTTTGTTGTTTTTTTTGTTTTGTTTTTTTTCCTGCTTGATCAATCTACTCTTGATATTCTTTACTGCATTTTTTTTGTTTGTTTCGTTGTGTTCTTAAGCTCCAGACTCTCTCTTTGGTTCTTTTAATGATTTCTAGTTCTTTGTTAAACTTCTCATTCTGTTAATATTTTGTTTTTCTCAGTTCATCTAGCTGTGTGCCTGTGTTATTTTGTATGTTGTTGAGCCTCCTCAAAACAACTATTTTGAATTTTTTATCAGGTAACACATAGATCTCTATTTCTTTGAGGTCACTTGCTGAAGATGTATTGTGTTCATTTGATAGTATGATGCTTCCTTGCTTTTGGTTTATTTCTACTTGCTTTACATTTATGTTTGTGTACATTTGAGAAAACTCCCTTTAGTCTTTTTGAACTAGATTTAGTGGGCAAAGACTTTTATTGGTGGGTAGTTATGAGAGCATCAGCTGAGTGGAGTACAACATCTCTAGTTTCAGGTAGAGTGCAGCAACATGGTCCACATGAAGCTCCTGTAGCTGACGTCAATGTCTATGAAGACTTCAGAGATCCTTGGCAACCAAGTCTGCAGGTGCCTGCTGTGGCATTAGTGGCTAGTGCTGTTGAGGTCTTCGATGGTAAAGACCGCTAGAGTCCTTCTGTTCTTTTCCCCTATGTGGAGAAGTTACAACCAAGGGGATCCCTTTTGTCATTGGGGCTGGTGTTTATGTGCAGATCACCCAGAAATGACAGACACCTTAACCAGGTAGAAAGCTTAATGTCAGTGTGGCCCTGGGGATGATGGGTCACAAATGTGACTTGGGCCCCAGGGAGTAGGGAGGATGACAGTGGCAGCATGGTCACAGCTGGGACTTAGACCCTAGGGGACAGAGTGCAGAGCATCAGCTGAACAGCCTGGCAAGTAGTGTCTATACATAAAATTGTTAACTAGCTTTTTTATTAGCTAATATATGTTCAATATGTTATTTTAAAATACTATTTCCTTTTCTCTCTCTTTTTCTTTTTTTTTCTTTTTTTTTTTTTGAGTCAGAGTCTCACTCTGTTGCTCAAGCTGGAGTGCAGTGGCATGCTCACAGTCACACAGCCTCCATCTGCTGGACTCAGGTAATCCTTCTGCCTCTGCCTTCCAAGTAGCTGGAATTACAGGCATGCGCCACCACGCCTGGCTAATATTTTGATTTATTGTAAAGATGAGGTCTCACCAAGTTGCCTAGGCTGGTCTCAGACCCATGGGCTCAGGCATTCCTCTTACCTTGGCCTCCCAAATTGCGGGGACTATAGGCATGAACCTCTGCACCTGGCCTAAAATAGTATTTTCAATGTTTCTTGTAATAGTTGTCTGAAAAATGTTTAGATGCTGAGATTTGATATAACATTTTGATTATTTCTTTTTGATATCTAGCCTTATCATATATCATACCTCCTTTAAGATGTGATAAGGTGAAATACGTGTGTGTGTATGTATATATACACAGTTATACATTTCTTAACAATAAAGATACATCCTGAGAAATGTGGTGTTAGGCATTTGTCATTGTGGGAATTTTATAGAGTGTACTTACACAAATCTAGGTGGTATAGTCTATTATACCCCTAGGCTACAACCCTATGCAGATGTTACCTTACTGAATATTGGAGGCAACTGTAACACAATGGTATTTCTATAGCTAAACATAGTAGAGATACAATACAAATGAAGAAAGAAGATACAAAATGATACACTTGTATAGAACACTTACTATGAATGGAGCTTGATGAACTAGATTAGTTCTGAGTGCAGCAGTGTGTGAGTGGTGAGTGAGTGGTGAGTAAATATGAAGGCCTAGGATATTACTATACTCTAGTGGAGGCTTTATAAACAATATACACTTAAGATACATCTCCAATAATAAATTAACATTGGCTTACCATTACATTTTTACTTTGTATGCTTTTCAATTTTTGTTAACTTTTTGAGTCTTTTGTAATAACCCTTAGCTAAAAATAAACATATTGTACAGCTCTACAAAAATATTTTATTTCTTTATATCCTTATTATACAAGCTTTTTCCTATTTCTAAATTAAATCTTGTTTTTTTGCCTACTAAACTATTTTGATAAAAAGTAAGACACAAATAAACACATTAACCTAGGCTTACACAGGGTCAGGATAATCAATATTACTGTCTTCCAACTATACCTGTAAAACTATTTTCCAAATTTTTAAATCAGTCTCAGCACAATTTGTTCAGAAATATACATATGAGACAATCACTAATGGGATTCCAGTAGACAAAAAATTTGCTGTGTGCGTGTGTGTGTGTGTGTGTGTGTGTGTGTGTGTGTGTGTGTGAATGCATTAGAAGCTTTAGTCTGATCTGCCTGACATAAGGGTGATAGGTTTCTATCTCTTAGTATAATTAACACCTTTAATCTTTTTTAATGGTAGGCAGTCTCTCTTTGGTTTTGAGGCATGCTAGAGATAAAAGCATAGGAGGCTGGAGGTTAATCCTTCCTGTACTTTATTTCTTAATTTCTGCCGTAGAGATTCCCTTTTCTTTGTGGCTATTTATTCAGAAACCCTGATGTGATGTTTTGAGTAAAAGACAACAGATAGTTGGTTTGAACTATCATTCAATACTATTCAGATATCAAATTATAGGGACTACAATGATCAACTTTTAAATAAACATAACTTCAAATTTGTATATGTCATATTATTAAGCCTAATAAATGAACCAGATTAATACTTTTAGTATTGATATTGGACACAAATATCACCATTTCTAGAATTATTCTAGCAAAATGATAAAAGAGTAGAACACAGTCTCAGACTTAATCAAGGGTGCTACTTATAAATACTAGCCTATTGATTATAATTCATTTTTCTCATGAATATGGAGAATATTGAATATCTTATGGTATTGATAATAAAAATAGAGTAAAGTTTGTCATTCATTAGGTCATAGAGATTTGACTTTTTATATTAAAATTAAGCTTTTCTAATATGTTCGTATGCCTTCTTTAGATAAAATGTTTTAATCATTAGCTCCAGGAAAAACCTTTGAATTTTTTTAAAGACAATTTTCTCTTCAGAATTTTGGAAAGTATACTAAGAAGATTGCATTTGTATAAATGGAGTCTCTTTTAGAATCTTCAATTTGAAATTTTCAGCAAGTTATAAATTTATGAGTATTTTGAAACTAAATTGAACCCCTTCCATAGATTTTTATGACTTGGAATTTCAGCTAAGACAAATATATAAGACCATTTTCAACCAATTTTACTTTAATTGAACTGATGTGCTATCTTTTCAGGATTGTGACTGAGGAGAAACTTCTTAAAATGAACTGTCTTGATTAAAAATTGGATTAAAATATTTTCAACTTGAAAGTGACTATTAAAGTATACATTCTTGCATCACACACACACATAAACACACATACACATACACACATTCTACAGATTTCTAAATAACTTTAGGTAGCAAAACTCAGGGTTCAAAAGAGTGCTAATTAAGTATTTAAAAATGAGACAAATTTCTGGGGGAAAATACAAATATAAGTAAATTATAAGTTAAAACACTTTCAGAGTTCTCTGTTATCATATTTTTTAGAATGCTTGTTAAAATACATGTGTGAAACACACTAGCAAATACTATAATCAGTTCCCTGCTTCCTGCTCTGGATAGTACTCTCATTCTGCATGCATTGCTGGATAAGGTGAAAGTATTTGTCTAAGAGAAAATTATTTTATTTCCAAAATACTCTTTTCAGCAATTTGTGAAAATTAAAAAAATATAAAATAAGCCTAATAAATGAATTCAAGTAGCACCTTCTTTGTTTCTCCATAAACTTAATTTTCCCAGTAGAAATAGATGATTATTGTTCATTTGTCCTATGATTTATATATTTTTTGACTATGCAAGTTTTATGTGTTCATTGTAGAAAATCTGTTAAGTACTCGGTTCATTTTGTTTTGCCCTTTCTCCTCTCCTAGCATTCCACTTTCTAGCTACATGCAGTCGATCAGCTAGAATAACAGTTCAACTCTTTTTCTTTAATCTGAAAAATGAAAATAATGTCTGTCTTAAATTATGTGTGTGAACATCAAATATAATGTTTATAAAGTTCCCAGGACCCTGACAGTGCTCAACAAATGTTAAGAACTTCTTCCCATTTTAGAGATATGCCATGGTGTGAGTAGCTTCACATCACACTGTTTTTCTAGTGGTGGTAGTTATTATAATCTGAAAAAAATTATGATATTTTTGGAAACTCGGAACACTATGACACAAATAAATACAGTATTACCTTTCCCAAAGAAGACTGTCACAGCTCTTCTCTCTTCTTTCGTTTCTTATTTTTTTTTAAATCTCTGAATGCAATACTTTGCTATCTTGAGATCCTCATTACTCTGTTCCCCTTGACCTCCATGGAGGCCTATGCCAGGATGGGAGGGGTTGGGATGGTGTCTGTAGTGTATGTCCAGCTATGTTTCAGGGGCAAGAGGTACGGTGCCAATGGCTGAGCTGGCAACTCAACAATAGTGGACCTTGAACCCCTGGAATACTAGTCCAGGAAACTAGCATGTCCAGGCACAGAGGTTCCAATCTCCCTGGGGAAGGGATTTCTGAAGTAAGTCACAGACCCGTGTCTTTCACATGTCCTGATGATGTTTGCATCTTTGTTGCCTAAGAAGCAGTATTTTGAGTCAACTGTTAGCTCTAAATTGAATAGCAACAGTGTTAAGGGATCTCTAACATGGTGTCCAAAATATTCCCAATACTCCTAATATTGATCTTCTAGCATGGGGATTCCTCTAGTATAGGGAGTTATTTTCTTCTGTGTACCTATGTTATCAATAGCCAATGGAAATTAAATGGTAAATATATTCAGTAAATCCCAAGTGTCCAATGTACATAGCTTAGAAGGAAGTAAAAAATGTCTATGCCATCAAATAGCTCCAGATTTAATTAATAACTCAAAAAGATATATAGAAGGGCCAAACTAGGGTAGAGAAACAGAAATACCATTGAGTTTCAAACATAGTGGAAGTCAGAGTGGGGAATTGGTCTTGGAGATCTGTTCTGAGATAGCTGGAAGCCGAGAACCGCAATGAATGGAGAGGACATTTTGGATGAAGGGATGGACAAAAGAGGAAGTGAAAGACTAGGCTAGACAAAGATAGTGTTGATTTTTTTAAAAGTGTTGATAACTGTAAGGGGGACTAAAATGCTTAGTCAAAGAATTTTAGACATTAGTTTTATGTCATGTAAGACATTAAAAAATTTGGAAATTAATGATTAGAAATGAGGCTTTTTACTACTTTTTTATCTTTTTGAATCAGGGTCTCATTCTGTTGCCCAGGCTAGAGTGCAGTGGCACAATCACAGCTCAGGGCAGCCTCAAACTTCTGGGAACAAGCAATCCTCCCTCCTCAGCCTCTCAAGTAGCTGGAACTACAGGCACATACCACCATGCCAAGCTATTATTTATCTATCTATTTATTTACTTATTTATAGAAATGAAATCTCACCGTGTTGCCTAGTCTGGTCTAGATCTCTTGGGCTTAAACAATTCTTCCACCTTGGCCTCCCAAATATTGTGATTACAGGTGTGAGCCACTGTATCAAGCCAGAAATGAAGGTTTTTGAGGATTAATGTAGCAATAGCTTCTTTGTTGGCTTTACTGCATAGAAATTAAAGGTGAGGGAATCAATTACAATGTGAATGGAACTACACCGTTTTAAAATGGCAAACGTTTGAATTAGTATGAGTGCATTTGGATTAGATATAAAATATGTATTTGCATCATTTGGGATAAGTGGTATGGAAGACAGAAGAATAAAAAATGGCTGATCTCTCTTCCCTAAGTGTTGAGGAGAAGATTTGACTCATAGAATCAAAAATAGGTCATGAATTTGAAAACAGAAATAAAATTAAAAAACAGTAAGTCACTCCCACCCAGTGCTGTTCAAAGTTGGGCATCACCATTCTCCCTCTTCATTAGCTTCTTGACTATGACAACTCAATACTTGCCAATAAGGCTGACAGTCCATTTGCCCTAAGAGGCCGAATAGCATCCACTGTCATTGCAAATAGCACCATTTCCTCAGTGAAGGTTGAACTAAATTACTTTAACAAGGCTAAATTAAAAATCAAACATGTTGATGCATTTAATGTGAGGTACAGAGGACACAAAAGATCATCAAAAATGAGTGGCAATATTGATTGTCATAAACAACCCTTCGTAGAGTAAAACAGATTCAGTGCTGACCCTTGAAATGCAGTTATCCTATTCGCAGTATATTTACTCATCACTTATGTAATTTAGGAGAATTATTTCTTCCTTGCTATATTTTATTTTAACCTTTTCTTTTCTATTGCAATCCACTTTTCTCTTAAATAATGATAATACATCTTAAAGTTTAGACTGTTATGAAAGCTTTTCACTCTAGTATACTAAATGCATGAAGTAGATAAAACTTACCTAATGATGTTTAATAGAAAAAAATATTACGGATCTTAAATACATGCCTAAATTCTAGACATTTTAAGCACTCTTTTTTCAAAGTAAATTGTTTCTAAATTAATTATCCACATATATGAAATTTTGTGAAAATTGAGTATGCTACATGGTGTATATCTCACTAGTAAACTTTCCTTGGCTCACTGAGATCATAAAACAGCACATAGATGCTGGTAACATATTTGGAAAGCCTAATTCTTGCTGCATCTCCATTCCACAAAAATTTACACTAATAGTTTACATGTTTGCCTTTAAATTCATAAAAATCAGTTAATCCTATTTTTGAACCAAAATAAATATTTAAAAGACCAAGTATTCTGTTCTCCTTTCCACATGTATGGCCCTTGAAAAATCCCAATGATTGTGGTTAAGATGAGATTTATTCCTGTGATGAGCCTTTGCTATATGACAAAGTTGACCTTAAGGAAATTATCTGTGTGGGTCTCACCGAATCATGTGACCCCTTTATAAGCTAAGAGTTTTCTCCTGCAGGTTGCAAAAGACAAAGTAAATGATCCAAGTGTGAGAAGGATCTGATATACCATTGCTGATATAAAGATGAAGTGGCCACATTGCAAAGAATTTTAACATCCTCTAGGACCCAAGAGTGGTCCCAGTTCAGAACTGGCAAGAAGACAGAAACTCAGTCCTATAACTCCAAGGAACTGAAATCTGCTTAGAAGTATAATCTTAAAGTTGGATTTTTCTCCAAATCCCTCATGATGAGGATTCAGTCGAACTGACACCTTGATTTTAGCCTGGACTTTTGACCTTTGGAATTGCATGATAATCAATGGGTGTTGTTGGAAGGTACTAATATTGTGATGTATTGTTGCAAAGCCATGGAATACTAATTCAGTGGGTGTGGAGAACAGAAATAGGAGAGTAAATTTCTCAGGTATCTCTAAAAATATCTCCACCTCCTATTTTGAGCATTCTTGGGAGTGTTTGCTGATTGAATGAACATGAATCAAACCAGTAGGGGGGCATAATAAAAGGGGTAAATGTGGGGGGGAAACCTATGGATTGCACTGGGTGGTACCAAGGCTCTATGCAGCTGCAGAATTCTCATTTCCTCTCCACTAATGACAAGGTTACATTAATACATCTGACAATTTGAAGTTTGAGACTTTTACCTCAAATTATTTTCATTTTGAAACTTGATTATTAAACATTTTTCTTATTGACTAAAAATATTTCTAGAACTGTGTAAAAAACATGTGATTGCAAGGCAAGATAAGAAGTGGAGTGAGAAAAGAATATTTTGTATATACTGGAGTAGTTATGTATATATACTCATGTATACTAATGGAAATTAGTGGTAAGGAGACCTCTCCAATTAGTAACTTATTTAATGCAGAGACTCAGAAATGTGCATTAAGTAATTTTGGACATATAGAAAAAAGAGGCATGATTCTTAACTTGAAAACACATTTGTATGCAAACCATAGATTGGAAAGATGGAAGAATAGGAAAAGGATCTATTGTGAATAGATTTTGAACTAGCTTATAAAAACCTCAACTAAATATTCAGGGATTTTGTGAGCTAGTGATCAAACCATTGGTTTCTTGAAACCAAGGAGTGCAGAGGTCCAGCCTCCACAGAGCAGGGCCTGAGGTGGGGGGAGGGAATGAGAAAGAAAGACAAGAGATAGCGGGATTGGGAGGTCTCTCTCCTCAATAGGTGAGAGCCCGTTTATAATTTAGCATGCTTCTTATATAGGGCAAAACTAGGGCAAAACTGTACAAGGGATTATTGTAAAAACAAGCAGTGTCAGCTTTTGGGCCAGGCATCCAGGCCAGGTGTGATTGATATCATGTCGCTTTGCTTTATTATAAAGTAACAAATCAAGGTTAAGGGAGATGAACGAACCACAGTGGAATTATGTTGTTCCTAGAAGGCGAGCTGTTCTGTGTTTATCTTTTTGTACCTAGGGCTTTATTGTAGCTAAGACTTTATCTGTACTATGTGCACCCGGATGTGTGGGCATTCAGGACACTACCTCCAGTAGCAGGCTGCATTCCTCACAGCCTGCCTTTGGCTAGGATGCAGAGCTTCCAAGGGAGACCTTGCCTACGAGCTTGGGGTACTCAAGGCCCACCATGTTTTACGTAGCAGGCTGCATCCCTCACCTGCCTTTGGCTAGAATGCAGAGCTTCCAGGCAAGACAGTTGCCTACAAGCCGGGGGTACTCAAGGCCTGCTACAGTGGCAGTGCTTGTCTGCTCCCCACATCACATCACATCTGCTCCGAGATGAGGGAGTATAGGCTTGGTTCCTTGAATACAAGCCAAGAACACAAGGACCTTGTCAGCTTATGCTCTGGTCTCCTTCAAAGGAGTATTTAATTAACAAATGCTATAGATTAGGGATTTTTCTTTTTTAAGAGTAATTTCTTCAGCACACTTCTGTTTCTCATAAAGTGCTCAGTGCCTCTTGTGTATTACTTATAATCAAATGATCATCCTTAGTTAATTCGTAGATGACATAAATACATTCTGAAGAAATATCTGGTCAGAATTAAAACCTCATAGAGATGCGGTCAGTGAAAGAACACTTCTTGAAAGTGTAAATATTCAGGTAGGCCTCATTGTGTTGGCAATGAGGAAAAGACTGGCATTTCCAGTCAGTAATATGGAAGGAGAGAAATCTTTGTAAGATGGCTGCATGGATGCGTTGTTTCCTATCACAGCTGTAACAAATTGCCACAAGTTTAGTGGCTTAAAACTATAAATTTGTTATTTTCTAGTCCTGGAGTGTCAGAAGTCAAAAGTGGGTCAGCGGGCTGCATTCATTCCCTCTGAAACTCTAGGGGAGAATATGTTTCCTTGCTTCTTGCAGTTAAAGGCCACCCACATTCCTTAGATTGTGGTCCTACATCATTTTAACCTCTGCTTCTGACCTCACATCCCTTTTCTGATTTTAAATCTCCTGCTTCTTTCACTTAGAAGAACCACTGTGATTACACTGGACCCAACTGGATAATCCAGGATAATCTCTCCATCTCGAGAACTTTAAATTAATCACCTCTGCAGTCTCTTCTGCCACGCAAAGTAACATATTTAAGGCTTTTGGGAATTACTAAATGGACATCCTTGAGAGGCTATTATTTTGCCTAACACAATGGGTAATATAGGCCAGTTGATTATGGGTTTTAAATGGTTGACTAAACAGGTTAGAAACATTGATATTGAGCAAGGGAGTGATTTAATGAAGATTGTATTTTAATAAAATTAATATTGCAACAGATGGCTCATTAAAACTGGAAACCATTCATGTAGTAGATTATTTGAAGTAATCTATGTAGGAGGTGATTAGAGCATGAACTATAAGATAACATTAAAGTACATGTCAGCACTAGGTATTGTCACACATTGACAAGAATGGATAAGAAAATGTGATTTCTATAATATATAAAAAACAGTTTTTTGGAGACATGATTCATATGCTATATGCTTAACCCATTTAATGTGTACAATTAACTGTCTTTTTAGTATATTCACAGAGCTTTACAGCTAGCACTAACATCAGTTTTCCATAATCCCTAAAATAAACACTGTACTTTCTCCAACAGCCCAGACTTAGGCAACCACTGATCTTCTCTCTGTCTCTATAGATTTGCATATCTTGGGCATTTCATATAAATGAAATTTTTGACTCACTTCCTTCACTTAGCATGTTTTCAATGTTCATCCATCTTATAACATGATCAATACCACAGTCTTTTTTATTGCTAAGTAATAGTGCAGTATATGGATATACCACATTTTATTTATTGCTTTTCAGTTGGTAGACTTTTGGATTGCTTTCAGTTTTAGCTATCATGAATAGTTCTGTTATAAATTTTTGTGTAAAAGTTTTTGTGAGGATATATTTTCAGTTCACTTGATATACACCTAGGAGTTAACTTGCTAGGTCATGTGGTAATTCTATATGTAATATTTTAAGGAATAGCCAACCTGTTTTTAAAAGTGAATGCATCATTATACATTCTAATGAGTAGTGTGTAAGAATTCCAAGTTTTTCAAACCCTTGCCAACATTTGTTATAACCTATTTGGTTATATTTTTTCTAGTGTGTGTAAAGTGATATCTCATTGTGATTTTGATCTGTATTTCCCTAATGACTCCTGATATTGAACATTTTTTAATGTGCTTATTGGTCATTTGTATACCGTCTTTGAAAAAATATTAATTTAGATCTTTGGCTCATTTTGAAATTGTGTTATTTACCTTTTTATTATTGAGTTGTAAAAGTTTTTTATACATTATGGATGCAGATCTTTTATCAGATATATGTGTGCAAATATTTTTCCCAACCTATGGACTGCATTTTTATCTTATTGATAGTATCTTTTGAAACACAAAAGTGTTTAATTTTGATGAAATTTAATCCATTGATATTTTCTCTTCTCACCTTTGCTTGTGGTGTTATATATAAGAAGGCTTTTTCTAGTCAAGGTTAACAAATATTACTCTTATATTTCCTTCTAAGAATTGAATAGTTCTAGATTTTAAGTTGAAATTTATGACTAATTTTGAGTTAAATTTTGTATATGGTATAAATAAGTGGTCCAGCTTTATTTTTATAAATGCAGCTATCCCATTGTCCCAATACCATTTTCCAAAATGAGTACTCTTTCACAATTGAATTGCCTTGATACCTTTGTCTGAAATTAACTGCTAACATGATAATTTATTTTTAGACTCACAGTTCTAATTTATTGATCTTTATATCTGTCCTTATTCCACTATCATATTGTGTTGCTAACTATGACTTTGTGTTAAGTGTTGAAATCAGGAAATATGAGTCCTCCAATTTTGTTCTTCCATTTAAAATTCATTTTATCGATTTTGGGTACCTTGAATTTTTACATGAGGTATAAGATCAACTTGTAAATTTCTGAAAGAATTCTGCCAGGGTTTTCAGGTGCTTGTATTGGATCTGCAGATCAGTTTAAAGAGTATTGTTATCTTGCAGAAAAAGTTAACATAGCTGACCTGACTAAAATTCTTAGAAATACTGGTTCATAGTTGGCTAATATCTGAGAATTTGGATTTTGGAAGAAGTCCCACCATTTCAGAATTGATAAGTATTGCCTACTGTACTCTGTTTGTACAATGTGATTTTATGCTGAATGCTGGTTTTTTTGTTTTTGTTTTTCCTGGTTGTATGAAATTTTGATATATATTAGGCAGAGGTTGCCTGCATGACTAGTCCATGACTGTTGAGCCTTCCATGAGCTTTCATAGTTAGTAACAATTCACATATGTTGTCACAACTTATTTCTAGAGGAATTAAGCATGTCTTGTGTGACTTCGTTGAGAGATAATCCTTGGAAGCGTGTGTCTTTTTTCCTTGAACTTTGCCACATTCATGATTTCCCTTTGTTGGTTATACTTTGTATTCTTTCACTGTAAAAATTTATAGACATGAATATAGTTATCTGCCAAGTATTGTCAGTCCGCCTAACAAATTACCTATCCTTATAATCATTTTGGGGATTCCCAAAACATTAATGCAATCACTTTACTTGTTAAGGGCTTATTTAGATTTTCTATTTCTTCTTGAGTCAATGTTAGTACCTTGTATCTTCCTGGGAAGTTGTTCGTACATTCAAATTAACTACTTTATAGTTATTTATAGTATTTCCTTATAATTCTCATATTTATGCAAGGTCAGCAATATCCCCTCTTTTATGCCTGTTTTTAATACTTTGCCTTTTCTATTTTTGTCTCAGTAATTCCAACTAAAGGTTTATCAATTTTGTTGATCTTCTAAAAGAACAAACTATGACTTCACTGATTTTCTCTATTATTTTTCTGTTTTGTATTTTATTAACTTACACTCTAGTCTTCATTATTTCTTCTCTTTTGCTGGTTTAAGGTTTGCTGTTTTTCTTGTGATATAGGGTAAAAAGTAAGGTTATCAATTTGAGATGTCTCTTGTTTTACAATATAGGCATTTATAGCTATACATTTTCCTCTTGGCACTCATTTAACTGCATCTCATAAGTTTTGATATACTGTCTTTATTTTTAATCAATATCAAAGTATTTTCTAATTTTGTGATTTATTCTTTAACTTATTGGCTATTTAAGAGGGTGAGGTTGAATTTCTACATCTTTGTAAACTTCTCAAATTTATTTCTGATGTTGATTTATAATTTTATTCCCTTGTGACCAGAACACACACTTTGTATGATTTTAATTATTTTAGATTTACCTAGGCCTGTTTTATGACCTAGTTTATGTTCTATTTTGTAGAAATTTTCATGTACTCTTGGGGAAAAAAGGTATGTTCTTGTTATTGAAAAGTTTGTTGTGTATATGTCTGCTGGACTATCTGGTGTATGGTGTTGTTAAAGTCTTCTATTGCTTTGTCAATCTTCTGACTAGCTGTTTCATTTATAATTAAAAGTGGGATACTGATGCTTCCAGCTGCTATTGATAAATTGTCCATTTCTCCTTTCGGTTGTGTTAGCTTTTCCTTCTTGTATTTGAGACTAAGTTATTAGGCACATATATGTTTATAATTGTTATATTTTCTTGATGAATTGGCAACTTAAAATTTATCCAACTTTTTCTCAGTAATATTTTGTTTTCGATTCTATTTTGTTTAATATTAGTATAGCTACTTCAGCTTTCTTATGGTTGCTATTTGCATAATATCTGTTTTGCCTTGCTTTTTCATTCATCCTATTTGTCCCTTGAAATCTAAAATGTGTCTCAGGTAGATAATATACAGTTGGATCTCCTCCTCCTCTTCTTCCTCTTCATCCTCCTCCTCCTTCTTCAATTCAGTCTAACAGTCTCTGCCTTGTGATTAAATTGTTTGATCTATTAACTTTTAATGTTATTATTAATATATTTGATTTTATGTCCCCTGTTTTTTTGTTTTTGTTTTTGTTGGGGTTTTTTTTGCAAAAAAACAAAATGTCTGTGTTCTATACACTTTAAAAATTTTTTTCCATTTCTCTTTTACTGCTTTCTTTTGCTTGAGGTAAATATTTTTAAAGTGGAATATTTTAATTCTGGCAATGCTATTTTAATTTAATTTTGTGAAGTTATTTTCCTATCTAGGGCTTACCATATATATCTTAGCATATAAGAGTCAACCTCAGATTTATATTAAATTTCAGTGAGATACAGAGATGTTTCTTCTATGTAGCTCTATTTCCTCTTCCCCTTTGTGCTACTAGTTATACATGTTACATGCATATATTTTAAAATTATTATTTTAAATAGTATTATAAAGATGCTGAATAATGAAATTATATATAGAGAGAAAGACAGAGCATTTCTCAAATTCACCTCCTTAATTAAAATTCTGATTTTCTTCATTTGTTCCTGTGTATTCAAATTATTATCTGGTGTGACTTTATTTTTTCTACTTTAATACTACTTTGTTCCCATCTACCTCCTCTGTGTCAGTATGGTCAAATGTTTTACATTCTATATGTTGTAGATGCAATGATGCAATTACATATATATTCTTTTATGCTATTGCTTTTAAAAATCAATTATAGATAAAAGGAGAAAAAATATTAGTTTATACTGTGTTTTGACATCACATCATCAACTTCCTCACTGTTTTTTGTTCTTTTTGGTTTTGTTTTTGTTTTGGTATGGATTTTAATTACTATCTGGTATTACCTACTTTTCTCTAAATAATTTCATTTAACATTCCTTGTAATATGGATCTGCTAGCAATGAAAGCTCTCAATTTTTGTCTATGTGGGCATTTCTTTATTTCAGCTTCACTTTAGAAAGAAATAAGATTCTTGGTTGATTTTTCTTGCACTTTGAGTATGTCATTCCACTGCCTTCTGGAAGCCATTGTGACTGTTCATCTAACAGGATTCCTTTGTATGTGACTAGCTTTTTATTTTCTGCTTTCAGTTTTTGTTCAATATTTTATTATGATGTACCTGGATGTGCATAGCTTTGAGTTTACTTAAAGTTTATTGAAGTTCTTTATTGTAGATTAATATTTTTATAAAGGTTAAAAAGTTTTTAGCAATTCTTTTAAAAAATATTTTTATGCTTTTCCTTCTCTTCCTCTTCTTATATTCCCATTCACATGTGTTGGGGTTCATTTTTTAAAAACATTTTTTCCCTCTATTCCTTAAACTGTAGAATTTATCTTCAAGTTAATTGGATTATTTTGCCAGTTTAAATCTACTGTGAGTTCTCCTGGGGAAGTGTTTCTTACATTTCAGTTGTTCTACTTGTCAATTCCAGAATTTCCATTTAGTTCTTTTTGCATTTTTTTCTTCATTGATATTCCTTATTACATGAGACATTGTCATCATGCCTTTCTTTATTTCTTTAAACATAGTTTATTTTGGTTCTTTGAACATATTTATAACGACTGTTTTGAAGACTTTATCTCTTACATCTGACACCTGGATCCCCTCACAGACAGTTTTTGTTGTGGCGTTTTGTTTCTGTGTATGAGTCACACTTTTTTATTCCTTGGCACACCTTATAAATTTTGGTAAAATATCATAAAAACTCTAGATACTATTCCTCCTAAATCTTCAGGAATCTTGATTGTTGTTTTTTGTCTATTTGTTTTTTGACTATCCTGGACTATTTTAGTAAAGTTATTTTCCCCACAGTGAGAAGCCACTAATGTCACTCTTCAGAGGATGCAGTGGTGGGCATGTACAAAGTCCCTATGGTTCAATTAAATTTGATCCCTTTTGCAGTGATAGTTTGAGGTCAATTTTTTAATTATTCTAACCTTAGGAGAGCTTTTGATAGCTTTTCTTTTGTTTAGTTCTTTCTGATAAACTAGCTGGCCCATTGTTTAGACTGTTGTTCTCTCATGGAGCTACTAACCTCCTCTTAATGCTACCACCAAAGTCTCCATTATTTTTTAGAGCGACTTTAAGCTTGAACTTCAATCCTCTTAGGGGAGATTTTTGGAGTGCTTTGGGTTATATAACCTACTGCTCCTCTTAGGAAAAGTAATTTGAATGGCTACATCAAAACTGAAAATAAGTGTTCTCAGAGTGATAATCCTGCTTCATTTGTGGGATACTGATCAATGGAGGTAGTCTTTTGTCTTTCCTATGTGCTTCTCCCCATATAGAATTTCCTCTCTACAAGAAAGTTGGAGTGAGTGTAGTCAAGACTCCATTACTGGTAGCCTGCTGTATTTGGGATAGATATTCTGCCCTACCAGTGAGGGCTATATAAAGAAAAAGGATCTTTGACATCTCGGATGCAGTCATCTGAAATGCAGTCTCTGCAACATGGAACTGGAAGAAAATGAGAAATACCAGTGGCCTACTCCTCCCAGAGAGATACCGTAGCCCTTAACTAGGAGCATGAAAGTTCTGTCGTCTTGGTCACGTCGGCTCAGAGTAAAGCTTCTGTCATGCTGAGCTGGCAATAGAGGCAAAAAAGGGTCAGGTCATGGCTCAGATGCCACAGAGCCACCGTGTTTGCCAGTCTACTACTTTTGTCTAGTAGATTTTATTGAATAACTTCCAGATATTAAAATGTTTTGTATATAATTTCATCAATAATTGTTATTTCACTACCGAGTGGGTCCACAAAGCTTCTCTTACCACAAACTCCGAGGCGGTCATTCACTAGTGCTAAGAAATTTGAATTGACATTACTTTGGATTGAAAGGAGTACAATATAAGAGAGATTAAACCATAGCTGAATAAGTTTAGGCAAATTACTTAACATCAGTTTGCTCAACCATAAAATGCAGATAATAATTCCTATATTATATTATTTTATGAATCAAAATGAGATCATGCATTTAAATATTGAGTATAATATCTGTCACACTCAAAATACTTTTTTTTTTGAGTTGGAGTCTCACGCAGTCACCCAGGCTAGAGTGCAGCGGCACACTCATGGCCACCCCAGTGTCAACCTTCTGGGCTCTGGGGATACTTCTGCCTCAACCTTCCAACTAGTCGGAACTATAGGCTTGTGCTACCATGCCCGGCTGATTTATTTATTGTAGAGATGACGTCTCACCAAGTTGCGCAGGCTGATCTCGAACCCGTAGGCTCAGGCAATCCACTTGCCTTGGCCTCTCAAAGTGCTGGGATTACAGCCTGAGCCACTGAGCCCAACTTCAAAATACTTCTTAAAATGTTGCTGAGTAACTGAATAAATTTGAAATGCAGTAGGTGTCTCTCTTGTTAATCATTGCTGCTCCTAGATTATTTTCTCTCCTTCCCTAGTTGCCACCACTTTGTCTCTGTGTCATTAGATTTTACCAATGGTTACTTTTGTAGTGGTTATCTTTATACCATAGGTTTTTATTTTATTTTATTTTGATCCTTTAAAATTTTAGATCCTGGATCATTGTCACAGTCTCTGACATTATTTGTAAAATAATTCTCAGTGATTCTACTATCTATACAGATGAACTTTCCAATACTTTGACTCCTCAATTTCTTAACTGGTTTTCTTCAATGATTTTGTTCCCTTCCCTACTTCACCCTTACTTCCATACTTTTTCCCTTTACCTTCTACTTCCCGATAGCAACACCACCACCATAAATCTCAATTTTAAACATGTATTTTTCTGACTCTGGTCTCCAAACTTCTAGGTCATAACCTCTAATATTCTAACTCCAACATTCCTCAACTGCACCTTGACCTAGTTAGCATCAATCTTACAGCTTCTTACTGTCTCACATCTCGTTATGATTTTACTTCTTGTTTGTTCACCTTAAGTTCCATGTTTAATTACTATAATCATCGTCTTGCATGCATCAACTTCCATGTGTCTTTATTGCTTCATCATATTTTTCTGATGAAACTACAACTGTAGATAAGTAAAACCTTTTGCTATGTACCTGCACTTGTACAGTTCAGCATGTTTGTAGAAACTAAGGAAATCACACAGCCATGATTACTGGTCTCACTTTAAATTTATTATCAATATATTCAATGGGTCTGTGAATGCAATTATACCGTATTTTACAAATTAATTTCTCTTCCAGTCTCTTAGATAATTTTTTCATGATGTCTTCTTGAGAAAGCGTCATAACTATCATTAATTCATCCTGCCATTCTATCTTATACTTACTTCACTCAGATTTTTCTTCCACATTCCACTGCAATTACTTTTCTCAAAGTCATCCATATTGCTCATTTCAAAGAAAAATTCTCACTTTTTTTGCACTACCTGTAACAACAAACACAATTGATTCCGTGCTCCTTCAATAATCACCTTTTTTTCTTAATATCTATTATTTCTCTGTTGTTTCTGGCTCCTCCTTCTCAGTTTGCCAGTTTCTCCTCATTCTCCTAAACTCTAATTCTTAGATTTGTTTGTTTGTTTGTTTGTTTCTTACCTGTATTTGGAAGAATGAGTCCCATCCCAAACAAAGGAGGACAAGCTTTACTCTTGAGCTGGTTTCATCCCCCTGCCATAATTTTAAATATCTTTTCTACATCATAATTTATATTTTGTAGCTAGGATCTTTCCAGTATCTTGAAACCTATATAACCAGCTACCTATTCAATGCACATTAACCTATCTCCAACTTAAAGTGTTAAAGAGTCTTAACTCCATCTTAAAAGTGTTTCAAACCCAGCGATTGATGTGCTGCTTTTTCTGTTCATTTATATATACTGCTTAATCGTGATTACATTCTTCTAGTTACTTGAGTCAAAAACTTTGGCATTAATATTGACTTCTTTTTTTAAAAAACATAGTATGTTTGGTCTCTGAAAAATTTTTGTCTCATCTATCTTCAAAATAAATCCAAAATTCAACCCTATTTTATTCACTTCAGCTACCACAATTCTTATCCCTGCTACCATCATTTCTCCCCTGGATTATTGCAGTTCTACTTTAATTGGTCTCATAACTTCTGTAGTCTGTACTCAACAACTTATTTAAAATTTTAAGCCCGCCTCCAATATTTCACATTCATCTTCTTTGCTCTATGTTTTCTCTTTAGGATTCACTTCTTGTAACATTAGATAACTTACTTTTTATCATATGTATTGTAGTTCTCCTTTAGCAGCATGCATGTTCCATAAGGGCAGGTATATTTGGCTTTTTGAGTCACTATTCTGTCTTGAATGCCTGGCATATTGCTGGGAGCATAATTAGTTCTTTTTTTGAATGAATGACTCAGGAAGTCATAAGCTTGAGGAAATGGCTCAGAAGGTAAAGTGAGAGATAAAATGTCAGGAGATAAAAATTTTTGAGTTGTCAGTATAGAGGAGATAAGTGAAACATGTAAATGTATATATTCCATGTGAAGATGAGTGTAGAAGAAAACCAGCAGGTAGACAATAAAGAGAACCACTAAACTGGGGGTTAGAGGGAAGAAGCAGCCCAGTTAGTAAGAGATACAGAGAAATATTGACAAATAATGTAACAGAAATTAAAAATGAGAAGATAAGTGCAGTGGAAAATTTGATGAGGGTCAGAATTAAGAAACTCAATTCCATTAGGAAACTAATTCAGTTGAACAGGTTCAGAGCATTGATGGATCCATAAATCAGATGATAGAACTTTAAGGAAGTAAGGAATGAGCGATGAAAGCAATGGAGTTTGTAAGTAGGTAACTTGTTAGAAGAGCATAGTTGTAAAATAATGCTAAATGATAGGAAAGGGATTAAAATGGAGTAGTAGTTTCAAAGAGGATGAATTTTCTATATGTGGAAAGTCAAGCACATTTTTAAAAGGCGTGAGAAGTAAAGAAAAAAATAATAAAGTAAAAAGAATGAGCACTGATATAAGAACCAGGTCTTTTTGGAAGAATGGATCCCAACCCAAACAAAAGAGGACAAGTTTTACTCTGTGAGCAGATGGCTTATATGTAAGAAATTTACAGAGTATTATAAGAAGATAGTGGACAGAGTGACCCAGGGACCAACATACTTAGGAAATTGTTCAAAAATTCATTATGAGGAGAACGTAGGTTAGGTTTTAAGAAACTAATATTAAAGTGACGTTGTGAGTTGCCTTTCAATTTTTGTGGAGATCCCTTCGAGATTCCTGAACTCTGACTCACAAATATCCAGCACATGTGTCTGATTCTGCAAGTATGTAGCACAACTTAGTGACCAGTGCACACCTGATCCAAAGATTTAAAAAGTTATCAGACTATGAGTTGATGTAAGTCTCAAGCAACTTCAGTGGAGGCTTGGTTAGTAAAGTGGTGATATCCTTCTTTCATGCCAGCTGCTCCAGGCAAATTTGGCCTCTGACTGAGCCCCATGAAGGCCTCAGGTCTGAAAATAACCTTTAAAAAAGGAATTGCTTGAAAACTACTTTCTGTTTGATCGTGCCCACTTAGCCTCTTGATGCCCCAGGATTTATAACCCGTACCTTAATTTCTTCATGGCCTATACTAAGAGTTTAATGTGGGTACTTTTTTATGATAACTGCAAGATATGAAATTTGAGAACTGTTGGTATTGGAGTTAAGATGGTGGATTCCTTGGTTTATGACAAGTAAAATGTAATGGTGATGATGGTGATGTTGAATGCCCTGATTTACTTCCAAAAACATAGTATTTAATTTGTAAATTCTATTTCAGCAGTTATTTTTATATAAAATTGAATACTATTTCTGGCTGGGTAGAAAAAAAGCTGCTCATTAAATAGGTCAAGAGTACTATTTTGTGATTAAGACTGATACTGGTTTAGTGGTATTCATTCATTGTTATTGCTATTGTTCTGTTATGTAAATAAAACTGGTCTTTTTTCTTCAGTGTGGTTGTGTTATAGATTTAATTAAATTTGAACTTGGGGAAGGGCAGGGAAGTTTATCAGTTTTAAAGAAATTAAAAATGGAATCTAACAATTTAGAGTTTATAAGCATTATAGTCTGTTTAAAGTTAAGATATTAAAATAGGTTCTTTCGTCAACCATGGTTGTACAGATTTAAACCATTAAAAGCATTAAGTAAAATTGTATATCCTGTATACAATTTTCACATTTCAGCATTGCTGCATAGTATGAAACTGACCAATGAAATGATTTTTACTTAATTGAAGAGCAAAATATTCAGATTTCTGAGTAGGATACTGAAATAGTTTCTGGTCAGCTATATTATCTGGAATGATTTCAATAGCATAATGTGATAATACCCATTTTCTATTTAAAATTATTTATATTAAAGGCTGTTTAGTTCCAACAAATTAAAACTTTGTTTTTATGTGTGTGTGGTACTTCTTCTGAGCTGTTGTTTTATCCTGCTAATCTATACCCAGGATATGGATCTTTCACTTAGGAAATAATATAAATGCAGTTTTTTTTTTCTGTTTGTTTTTGTTTTTCATTTGAGGCACTAGTCTCAAGGCATCTGTTTTCAATCTTTAGTAGTATCTATTAAATACATTTTTTCATTATAGACTATTTTCTTCTACTTCTAATTGCAGAGCATTTATGCATAGTGAAATGTCATTGTTTATGATATTTTGTCAATTTAATTAGGTCATTGGTTAAAATCTTTACTTTTCCATAATAAGGGGAAATAGTTATAATAGAAGAAAGAAATGCTGATTTAAAATTAGAGGTGTTTTTGTAATGTTTTTATATGAAACATAACTTTTAAAACATAATTTTAGTTTGAATTTATTCATACTGCAGTGTACAACTAAGAAAGGAGTTTATATTTGGAATCAAAACACGAAAAATCTATAAGCACTAACGGAGAAATAATGATGCTCAGTTCATTATTCCAATTTTTTCTATTTCCATAAAACTGAAGACAGTTGTTACTCTGTAACAGAGTATAGCCAGGGAGTATATGTAAAATATACTGTTTTCAGTTAAAATAAGCCAGGAAGTTTTAATCCAAGTAATAAGAACTATCATTTATTAATCGTTCAACGTCTACAACTTTATTTTCTTTTTAAAACCAAGATTTTTTTTTAACAATTAAAGCAAACGTTTTCAACATTATTTACAGTATAGGAATAAAATCTGGCATTAAAAAAAAGAAACAACTGGCCATCTGTCCCATCCACACACAATTGTTCCAACTGACAAACTGGATTCTGCAAGACCTTATTCCAGAAAATGTGAAACTCTCTGCATTTGCAAATGACTAGAAAGTCTTACTGATGTTTTAGTAGCATTTTTATATTGCCTCTCTTATAGATGAAATATGGTATTCTCTTATGAAAAAAGAGACCTTACTATGTCACACGATTGGTTGCTATAGAGTTTTTCTCTTAAAATTCTTATCTGACAATGCAGAATAGCAGATTGCATAGTTGATAGTCATATTTTTCTCCTTTAACATTAAACTTCTTTAGTAAAGTACATTTTAAAAATGGAGATTGTGTGTTATAAGCAGTATAGTGTTGCAAGGGCAGTTATAACATAGGCAATGTGCGATTATCTTTTGAAGAAAGCAATAATATGGCTACCAGAAGGTTTCTGAAAATGTCTGGTGTAAATTCAGGTCTCTGATCATGTGACTGAGTCTAAAAGGAGCAAAGGGAAAATTCCTTCCATGTTAACATATTTCTGCTTCAAACAAACTCACCTTGCTGGGGTATCTCATGTATGCAATTTTATAAAGAGTGGAGAATTACGGAGTCCATGCCACAGCTCAGAGATAAAGTGTTCAGGACATAATTCCAATATCTTGCAGACACATATGCATGCTTCACTTTTCCACATGCATATAAAATGGCTACATGTAGAAAGGCTGTATAACCATGATAATTGTCGGGATAAATGAATACTGAATGTAAGAGTTGTCACTCTGACATGTTTTACACTACCTACATGTTAAAAATCCTTTTATACCAATAATTTGCATAACACGCTTAGACAAGCATACGTTGTCCCTCAGTTTCTTAAAGAAATGACCCAAGCTAACAGTGCAGCAACAAATTTTATATTTCATTATATACAGTTAGTGTGGACTATTGAATATCCTACACTAAATAAAAGGAAAAAAGATAGAAATTAGGAACATAAGGAACGTTTAATCTGATACTTCAGCAAAAACAATTATATATATAGGTATAAATATATATAAAGAGAGAGAAGAAGAGCAATTTAAGGAATTTATTCTATTATAAATGTCTGCTTTATTTTTTAAGGAAAATTTTACCCTAGATGTTCAAAACACTGATTGAAATATTCAATGTGACAGTACTTGCCTGATGTTTATATCTGTAAGATTTAAATCTACTAATCCAAGTACTGTTAACTTATTCAATAGAATTGTTTTCTGATATGCACAAGAAAACCAATTGTCAAATCTGAAGACAAACAGACTTTGAGGATTCTTGCATGTTTTAACAGCTGATACTCGATTTATTAAAATAGGTGATGCAATAGGTGACTTTAACCTTGACTTCTATTTATATTTTATACTTCACCTATTAGCTACTTTTATTTCAAATGACATCTTTTAAAAATAATCCAGTTATTTTAATAGGTCTACTCCAATATAAAATATGTTGTGAAAAGAAAAGATTTCTGCATAGCAGCACTAGTATACTGCATCGAAGCCATAAAACAGTCTATAACATAACACAGCAAAGTGTACATGCTTGCAAAATTTGTGTACCATAGAACTGCTGCATTTCCTTTTTTTCTTATAATAATTGTTTAGACAAATTACAATATAAAAGTACCAATCGTCAACATTAATTTGAAATTATACATCACTTTATTTGAAAAAGGGTAGCAAACATGAATAGACTTTGATCAGATATAGGAGAATTGGTGTCATTACTTAACAGAATGAAATCTCATGAGGATAAGAAGGTTGACCTAGATATCTTGTTTTTACCAGATAATTTCTATATAATCTATAAGAAGTAAGTCATGAAAACTACACGGGAGGTTTTGTGTTTTGTAATTTTTATTCTTGGATATTTTAAGCCCCTTTCTTACCTGCACAAGTTTTGGGTCATAAAGGCTCTGTTGTGAGGATTAAAATGCCAGATAACATATATCAAGCACTTAGTTGCTTAAAACACTGTGAATTTTAAATAAATGGTAAATCCTTTCGCTGTTCATCATTTCAGAGTTATTTTGACTCTTATAATTGTAATACCTATAATATTTGGGTTGAATTAAATTTTTCTAAATTGTATATGAACTTTCTGCCTATTTAAATGGAGCTTCTGACTGTGAAATAAAACTCTTCAATGGGCCGCCTCTTTCCTGAATGAAAGGAATCATCTGGATCAAAATTAAATAAGTTACCCTGCTTTTCCCCTCCACTTTGGAAGTGAGCAGCACCTTCCCCTCCCACCCACCCATGTCTCTCCTCACTCGATCTAGATCTCTTGTGTGAATCAAGATTATCTCTGAGGGGCAGGGTTTCAAGAAAAAATTCATGGAATCAAATCACAGGATGGGGAAAAAGATCTTTTTCAATCGCCATTCTCAAATATCTGAGGTAGATATTACCTGGTTTCAAAAAATTTAGGCTATGCTTAATCCATCTTATGCACCCATATTAAACTAAAAGATGACATTCTAGGGAAGCCCACTAGCAGCGATATCTCCTTGGCAAGGCTGCAGATAAATCAAAAGAAGGTACTATCTTTGGTACCTATCATAGTGTCTCACTATCAGTTTTTTTGTAATGTAAGAAAGAAAAAAAGTATGTAATAGTATCTATACTAGTAAGTTAATCTTAACTATTTTCCTTCTTTGCCTTAGTAGAGATGGAGAGTAACTAGATGTATTGAAAGGATGATCTGTTTAGAATCAGTTGTCATATAGTAGCATAAACACTGAGCTAAGAATAAGGATCCTAGGTTCTGAATTAATCATTGTCCAACCTACCTCACTCAAGGCAATTTCTCACTCTTTCTGAAACTGTTTTCAGCCTGTGAAACCAGAAAAAAAGGTATTTTTAATTGCCCAGAATAGTGTTGTCACATAAAATATGTTAAAATGAAGAATGAGATACATTAAATCAAAACAATAACCGAAATTCTTTCTGCCTTCCTATTATAGAAATTCACATATATTGTTCCATACATACATTCACATACACACATACATACATTGCACCATATCCTTCTTTTGTTTCAATGACCATAGTACGTATGGCTGTCTTTACATGTCATTAAATATTATAGTTTTGGTTTTAATTTTAGTATAGTATTTTGTAATAGGTATATACTGTAATTTAATTAATTCATTCCATATAGGTGAATATGTAAACTCTTTCTAAGTTTTCACTTTTATAAATAATGCTGCAATAGCATTATTATGTCATATTTTTTTGTTTGCTTGTTTCTTATGTGTCTCATTTTGCCATACTGGGTTTTTATGTGATCAAACTTATTCATTATTTGTTTCCAGTTACTATGATGTGGTTAAAAAGACTTTCCCTAGATTCAAATTATAAGTATTTTAAGCATTGTTTTCTAAGTTCAGGGTTACATTTATATAAAATGAAGTCTTACTATTATGTTCTTGTCGTTAAGTGTAAGTAATTGGGTAGATAGCCACTTTTTCCCAGAAGGGTAGCCAATTGTTCCAATATAGTGCTTGAATAATCTAGTTTCCCAATAAATGGAATGCTTTCTTATATCTTGTTTAATTTATTTCTATACTGTCTATTATGTCCATTTGGTTTACAACATTTGCACTGGTACCACACTTTTAAAAAAAAATTACTGTAGGTATTGTGAATAAAATCATCTATCCATTGCTCAACATAGGGGCCTAAGAGTTGGGAGAAAACATCCCCAGTGGAAAACGTGATAAGAAGTATTGGTTCTGTGGTTTATGGAGCTTTAGCAATGTCTGGAAAAGGTTGGTGGAAGCAGTAGCAGAGATCAAAGATAAAGCATGAAGAAAAATACATACAGATGAAAGGTATTAAAACCCAAAGGAAGTTGGAACTCTATGTGAGTATGTGCGCATGTGTATATTGCTTTTTACTTTTCCATATAGTATTATGTATATTTGTATTGGAGTTAAGAAGGGATATGGTCACACTTGCCTCTGAGTGTTGTCCCCCTTTCCAATCTGTAGAAGGTGAATAATAAACTTTACTTCTTGCTACTTTCAAAAAAAGAAGGGCTATGATTGGATTGTTCCACCACTGGGATTTAAATTGGGGTAGTTACAGAGGGATAGACTGATAGGCTTGAGGGTACCAAGACAATTGCAGGAGAACATCAAGCTAGGAGAATACTGGTAGCTTGTGAGGTGAAGTAAGAGTAGTCAAGAAGATGTTGATGAAAATTTTTTTTTTTTTGAGTTGGAGTCTCACTCTGTCGCCCAGACTGGAGTGCAGTGGCCGCTCCCGGTCACCACAGCCTCGACCTGCTGGGCTCCGGCGATCCTTTTGCCTCAGCCTTCCAAGTAGCTGGAACTACAGGCACGCGCTACCACGCCTGGCTGATTTTTGATTTATTGTAGAGATGAGGTCTCGCCAAGTTGCCCAGGCGGGTCTCGAACCCGCGGACTCAGGCAATCCACTCACCTCAGCCTCCCAAGGCACCAGATTACAGGCTGAGCCACCGAGCCCGGCTGTGTTGATGAAATTTAAGAGTTCATTAAATGTGAAATAACGAGTAGGTTAGAGTTGTGGTCAGAGAGGAGGATATTAAAGCTTATGTGACTTTGATAAATACAATAAATTCAATATTCTTTTCTCTGTGCTACTTATTTTTATACAAGAAAATTATCAGAGGAGTGAGATAAAAACTGAATAAAATGAGAGAATGAAAAACTTTATGAGCCGGGCTCAGTGGCTCAGCCTGTAATCCCGCACTTTGGGAGGCTGAGGTGAGTGGATTGCCTGAGCCCGCGGGTTTGAGACCCGCCTGGGCAACTTGGCGAGACCTCATCTCTACAATAAATCAAAAACTAGCCGGGCATGGTAGCGCGCGCCTGTAGTTCCAGTTACTTGGAAGACTAAGGCGGAAGGATCACCAGAGCCCAGCAGGTTGAGGCTGCGGCTGCCAGGAGCAGCCACTGCACTCTAGTCTGGGTGACAGAGTGAGACTCCAACTCAAAAAAACCAATAAAAAACAAAAAACAAAAAAACTTTATGAACAGAGAAAAGGCACATTTTTTCCCCTACTATAATGTGGCAGGAAAACGTTTAGAAGAAAAGGTTTAGAAAACTATTTTTCTAAGATGAAGTCATATTAGGATTAGGGGTGTGAGGCAACATTTTTAATAG
>CAUYQG010146320.1:0-26062 GCA_963574415.1 Tarsius wallacei
GGCTTTAACTCAACACAGTTCAAACTCAGATCACATTTGGGAGCCTTTAATACGGTACAAGCTTCTTTATAAGATTTAAAAGTATACTTGTAGAATTAGTATATACATATGGATAGCTGCTTTTAGCTTTAGATGGTATAGATGATTATTTAGAGTTACTAGAAATGGCCCAGCATGTGCCTTGGGCTGGGCCACATTCCTAAGGGCCCAGCATGTACTTTGGACGGGGCTGCATTCCTTTAAACTGGTTTTACTTAGAGTTAGTATAGGGTTTTTTACAGCTAACTTTAGAAATTTCATCGTTCCCATTTTCTACTATTGTGACTCTGGCCTTAAAACAATTTACAGTTTATATTTGGGTTTTTAAAAGCTTTATTGCCGATGATCAGCTTTATATATTGAGAATTAGGAATTAGAAAACTTTATAGGAATTAAAATAGATATAGGGTTTTAGAGTAGCCATTTTGTTAAGAGATTGTAATCAGTTGTTCCAAGAGGAGCCCAGCCTGTATTCTAGACTAGGCCACATTCCTTAGGAACTGGTTTGGGCTATAATTAAGAGCTTTTTAATAACTTCGATAGAATCAGCATGGTACACAAAGGAGTTAGGATTAACTTTACTCGTTAAAAGTTGTGTATGCATAAGTTTTAAAAGTCATTGATCATTAGAATATTATGATATTAGAATTGTTGTATTGCTTTTGAGGAATATTAACCAAGCATACGAAACAGTAAGATAATTTTGGGATTGCCCTTCCTCAAGCTTGAGGAAGCGCCTGGTGGGGGGTGTCCCCCACCCACCCCGCCTTGTGTTCATATAAATGTCTTGTGATTTAGTTGGGATTGCCCTTCCTCATGCTTGAGGAAACACCTGGTGTGTGTGGGATGCCCCCCACCCACCTCGCCTTGTGTTCATGTAAATGTCTTGTGATTTAACTGGAATTGTCCTTCCTCATACCGGAGGGTGGGGGATGCCCCTCATCCATCCGGCTTTGTGTTCACGTGAAAGTCTTGTGATTTAGCCCGCGAAAATTTAGGGTAAAAGGAGCATGGAAACCTCCATTAAATGGCTTCTGCTCAATCCGTTTGAACAGTGGTCCATTCTCTTTCTTTCTCTCTATATCTATCTCTTCTACAGAATTGACTGCTGCACTAGATGGGAGTCCAGTGTATCAGCTCCTGCACTAGACAGGAGTCTAATCTCTTTGTTCCCCAGGAATAATCGCCGACGCCACCACACCTTTCCAGGGACACTCTAAATCTCTCCGCAGGGGCTGGTCCCCCGCATCTTTTATTTAAAACTTTTAAAAATTTGACAGATAAACTTGTATGTATTTATCATGTAGAATATGATGTTTGGAAGTATATATACATTGTGAGATAGTTAAATCTAGCTAATTAACAAATGCATTATCTCACCCAGCTATCATTTTTGTGGTGAGAACACATTTACTATCTTTACATCTTCAATAATACAATATGTTGTCATTAATGATACTCACCATGAGTATAGATCTCTTGAACTTATTTCTTCTATCTGGCTGCAATATGCATTTTTGGAGCAACACCACCCCATCCCCCCTTCCCCTAACCACCACAGATTCTGGTAACCGCCATTCTATTCTGACTTCCATAAGATTAATTTTAAAAAATTCCGCATGAGTGAGATCATGTAGTGTTTTTAATTCCATTTCTGATTTATTGCACTTAACATGATCTTTAAGAATATTTTGATCTACAAAATGAGTCAAGTTGGCTGAAGATGGGCTAAATTCATTCATGAGACAGTTACTACTATTTTTGGAGACTTCCCTTCTTTAAGAATTTCTGAAGCTTACAAATGAATTCAGGAGTGTTTGTGTCCCAGCAGGAAGCAAATAAGTGCCTTCCAGACTGGTGGCAGGAGGATGCTTTGATTTCAGTCTTCTTCCTGTTTTGACTTTTTTCTGATCTATGATACTCACCCTTTTGATTGCTTGTGTCTTGTCGGTTTTTCACTGCCTATCATGTTTGCATCCCCCTCTTTAATCCACAAGATGCCCCTAAACTGCTTGTTTGATGAACACACCTTTTCCCCCTGTATAAAGAACCCTTTTTTTCACTCTGGTTATATATTCCTGCCTCTTCTCTTTGATTCATTGCTGTTCCAGTTCTGTCATTTTTCTTGGTATCTAAACATAATGTAGCCAACTATATGGAAACTCATCTGACTGCATTCAGAGTAAGTTCTGCTGAGAGCGTTGCTTCATAAAATTAAATACGTCGCCTCAGAGGGAGATAAGCAATCCATCAGGGTAGGTATCTGTGGGTGTTTTGCCTGCTCATCAAGATACCAGAATTATACTTTGAGTTTTCCTGTTATTGAAGAAAAAATATCTTTTGCTTTTATGTGTTTAATATGATTGACCACGAAGAATCATTTGCATTATAAAAAGTGCCCAAATAACATCAAGTTACCCAGCTCCTTTTATTACTAATGCTGCCACTAGTGTTAGTTCTAGTACTACTGCATCTATTATTCTAAGGCTGCCAATTTGGCGGGCCCGTGTACCACTCTGATGTTGCCCCACTGCTTTTTGGCTTGCAATGGCTTGTCTTGAGCATCATTTCCCCTGGGTTGTAGTCTCCTCTACCTTACCTCCAGGAGTCCCAATTACCTTCTCTTGCTCCTTGGACTCTCACAATTTTTTTTTTTTTATTTGTTTTTGCTTTCGTACAGACAAGGTGTTGCTATATTGCCTAGGCTGGTCTTGAACTCCTGGCTTCAAGTGCTCCTCCTGTCTCAGCCTCTCTGATTGCTAAGATTAGAGTCTAAGCACCTGGCCCAGACTCTTCTTATGCTGGTTTGACTTTCCTTTTTTTTATTTTGGGGGATTTCCAGTGCCGGGTTATATACAGGGTGGGAGACAATCTTTGCTACTTTTCTATCTTGTCAAGTTGTAAACATCAGAATTTACTTTCTGCTTTTATAAAGAAGGAAATGGAGACAGCATATGAGGGGAACTGATGCTTACTGAATTATGTGTGAGATGGAGTTTCTAACATCATAATGATGAAAATAATGATGATGGTGATGACAATGCCCTCCTCTCCCCAATTCAGTGTGAAACACTGTATGTACTCAACGCCATGTCCTCACAATTCCTTAAGGGTAGTAACGTTATACTTTTCCAGCCATAAGGATGCTCTGAAAGGTTAGGCCATTGGCTCAAGGACATGGAGAAGAGAAGCAGCAGAAGCTAGATGTTATCCTCTCCTGTGACAACCAGATCCTGATCCCTTCTCCTGCTTTGCTGGGTGTTTTGGGGTATACAACGCCATGTTCAAGGCACAGCACAAGCCAGTGACATACCTGTCACCAGAACCCAGCCTGATGGCTTCAGATCCTCTGCTATTTTTGCCAGCATGTTCCACCCACATTCCCTGTTCCATGTCCTAGGGTATCAACCAGTCCTTGAAGCATGGTCTAGAGGTTGCTGAGTGGAAAAATACCAGCGAGAAACTAGGAAGGAAAAAAGTGAAGAAGAGAGACAAATACCCTATTTAGCCCTCTTGACTTTGTTACAAAAGATCTGCAAAGCTCACACAAAAAAATCAACCTGCAAATCATGTTACGGTTAATAAAGCAGTAAATTAAGCCTCCCTGGCTCTACCTACAGTATCATGAAGGTACTCAGTGCCCTTTCGGTGTTTTATTTTAGGGCCCGGTACAAAAGGTTTTCACCTGAGCGTAATTAACTTTTTATCATTAAGATTCCAAAAAATTGAATGGTGTCGGACACAGGTCACCATAATGAGAATTTAATGACTACGTATTACAATGCAAGCTAAGCTCTGAGTATGTGCTAAAGGTGTCTCATTGCTACTGACCTATGCAAATTTCTATTTCAGTGGCCCTCATTCTTTTCCAGAGTGGCATGGGGCCCCCTCCTCACCTTCCCCTCATCTCCTTAAACAATGATTCCCTCATTTTCATATTAATTGCATCACTTAACTGAGATAATGCTCCCTCTGAAATGAGCAAAGGGATGAATCACGGAAACGGGCCATTATTCTTTTTGCTTAACCAATTTCACAGGCCCCGCACAAAGCACTGCCTTCATTTGGCTTTCTGTAATTGCTTATCATTAGGCCCAGCCGCCCCACGAAGTACCTTTTTATTTATTTAAGTCTCATCTCTGATGGATGGAAAATGAGTCACTTGCATATCTGAGGAGCCCAGACTGTTCTGTGACCAGCACAGGGGGGAGGCTAGGGGAAGGAGAGGAGGTGGAAAATCCAGGAGAGCTTTGATGACAGAACATCAAGGAGAAGCTGCCTGGGTGGGTGGCCCCACCCCTGCCCCTTTTCCATGGGTATTCTGGGGGGAAGCCACTGACTTAGGGCCATCCAGTGGTAGCCCACTTCAACTCTCCGTAATTGAGAGGAGAGAGGGCTTAACCCACATGATGATGACAGTTCAATGCCTACAGTGGGGTGAATGAGGCTGCCTCAGGCATCCCTGTCACCAGAGATCACAGCATCACACCAGCAGGCAGGTGACTGAGGCAGTGAGAGGTTGTACCTGGCCTTACTTAATATTCTGGATCTGTCAGCATGAGACAGTTAAAGGAACATTGTAAAAAATTGTTATTCATTCTCCCTCTCTCCTTTAGGGGGCACAGAATGGTGAATGAGGAGAGGAAGAAAGGACAGTTTCTATGAGAAATTATGCTGTCATCAGCCACAGTCACACTCAGAAAGGCACCGGGAGAGCATGGCTCCCTCACCACAAAAAATAACAATTCCTATGAGCCCACTTGCTCAGGGTTCCCCAACCTGTTGGAGCTAGCAATTGTCTTCCCATTTCTGAGCCACACCTCAGTGTGCAAAGACAGAGATGAGTGTTCAAGAAAGAACAAAACCTCAGCATCAATAGTGGAACATGAAAGGGTTTCATAATCCTCCGGGTATGATTTAAACCACATGAGAAACTCACATGATTGCCTTAGGAAATCCAGGCTAAAGCATTCCCTGAAGGTTTACTCTGAGCACAATGCATGCTATCCATGGCCTTGCAATCAGTCCCGTCACACTGTTGTTTCCCAGATATCGCTGCTGTGACACATGCCACCTCTCTGCTTGGTGCCTGCTGTAATTTCATCTGTGCATTTCATCCACCTTTGTGCTCAGTCTGCCCAGGGATCCTCAGTTGTGCCACCCCCTGGTGCCCCCAAAGAGCCTGATGCATATGAATGACTTCTCAGAGAAGAAAGGACGGTTTCCTGACTCATTCCTTGTTAGTTGTGATGATTCTGGGATGACTGATGAGGGCTACAACCTATCTTATGCTGTCACCCTCCCTAACACAGTAGGAGTTGACTTTGGGAGTTTATCTGGGGCTTGTTTTTCAGAATAAGGGTTAGTATAGGGTGGTAGTTTTCAAAACGTTGTCCTAGAACCAGTAGCATCAGCATCACCTGAGAACTTGTTAGAATCGTAAGTTCTCAGGTCCCAATCCAGGCAGAGAGCCTGGGAGAGGGCTCCAACAATCTGGGTTTTCATAAGCCCTCTGGGTGATTCTGGGTTTTCATAAGCCCTCTGGGTGACTACTACATGGGGGACCACTGGCCTAAGGCATCGAACTTTGGTTTTTGGCTGTGTTGTTTTTTCATAATGCTGTATTATGCAGCATTTCAACCATTCTGGGAAACTGTTGGGAGAAGGCAAAGCTGGTGGAGTTATGCCTATTTTGAAGAAGAGAAGGTGAGAGTTGTAGAGGTTACATGACTTGCTCAGGGTTCCCCAACCTGTTGGAGCTAGCAATTGTCTTCCCATCTCTGAGCCACACCTCAGTGTGCAAAGACAGAAATGAGTGTTCAAGAAAGAACAAAACCTCAGCGTCAATAGTAGAACATGAAAGGGTTTCATAATCCTCCAGGTATGATTTAAACCACATGAGAAACTCACATGATTGCCTTAGGAAAAAAGGGACTCAAGTGTGGGACTCAGTGTCCTCATGGGCCATTGAGAGTATAGGCTTAGGGTCTAAAGTCAGAAGACATGGGAGTAAAGTCCTTCTCTACTATCTCTTATTTAGCGTGAGGCCTTGGGCAAGGTCTCAGCCTCTCAGAACCTTGGCTTCTCAATCGCACAATGGGGCCAATAATGGAAGCATTTACCTTGGAGGTTGTGTTGAGGGTCAAAGAGCATGCTATATATGAATCCATTAGCATGTACTTCAATCCTAGCAAGCAGTTAATTCATGTTGATACTATTATTGTCAGGAATTTAACTAAAAGGAGGGTGAAGCCTGACACACTTCTCAACTCTTAACTGTTTAAAAGAATGCGACTAGCAGACATTTATCGAGTTCCTCCTGCATGCCCTGATTTGAATGGTGGAGTCTCCTCACAGATACAGGGTGGGTTATGGCTGAGATTTATAGCTGATGGGGCTGGGGTCAAAAGGGGGGGTATTTTGTGGGGTGACTGGGGGTAGCAGAGCTGGAGGGAGACTCTGAACTGCATTCAAGAAAAGGCATTAAGCCTGGAATTAGGAACATAGAACCCAGCAGGGTGAGATCATGTGTTGGACGAGTTATGATGACAGAATCGGGCAGGTGGAGACATAGTTCGCAGTGCTTTCTGGAAGATTTCAGGGTCTGAGACTCATGGATGGTAGTGGAGGTCCATTTTTATGTGGGGCTGACAGTCTGACATGCAGGTGATCTTATAGTTTAAAGAGACCAGAAAGGTCCTCTGCTGTGCTAGATGCTACAGAAGATTCAAACTTAATATTGTAATTTTAAAAGGATGTTGAGAACTACTGGAAATGACCACTCTTCCTGTGTTCCTCAACCATAAGGGACAAAGGACACCAGGGGCATTTGTGGTGCCCTATCCACCTTCCCCATACTGAAGGCATGGCTCTTGAGATTGGTGGTACCTTCCTCAAGCCATGTTTGGTGAGTGAAAGGAGTCCAGTCAACAGAAAGGTAGTTGGGTTTCTGTCTGTCTGCCTGCTCTGCCTCTGACTAGATGTCTCAGGCAAGCTAGGCCCTGTTCACATAGCTGGTTGGAAGTGACTACTCAGATTCTTTCAACAGACATACTTTGGACTTTGCACTGTACCCCCATCAACCTCCCTTAAGATCTATTTTCTAGGTAAGAAGGAGGTGTCTTCAGGACTAGCCACATTCTCCAACCTAAATTGTACCAGAACGTTGCTGTGGAATAGCTGATGCCTGTATGGCTTTTAACTTTTGTAACTGTGTTTCCTATATGTATACTTATAATGAATACATGAATACAAATGTAATTAATATTAATTAATTAATCAATACACTACAGACCGAATGCTTTTGTCCTCCAGATATATGATGGTATTTGGAGGTGGAGTCTTTGGGAGATAATTAGGTTTAGATGAGGTCAAGAGGGTGGGCACCCATGATGGGAACTGTGTCCTCATAACAAGAAGCAGAACAAAGCTTTCTTTCTCACCACCACGTAAGGACACAGTGAGAAGTTGACTGTCTGCAAGCCAAGAAGTGGGCCCTCACCTAGAAGCTAATCTCTTGGCATCTTGATCTGGGACTTCCCAATCTCCAGAACTGTGATAAATAAATATTTGTTTTTTAGGCAACTAGCCTGTGCACTTTGTGATAGCAGGCTGAGTTGACAAGCAATATATGGATCAATAGTTTGCCTCTTGTTTGACAGCTGACATCCATGACTATATCTTAATGTTTATGAACGGCACCTTAAACTCCTAAACAAGATATCTGTTCCAGCCTCTGCTGGCTACAGGAGTTCTTGCTACAATACTTCAGACTCCTCCCACAAATGCCTTTTCAGCTTTTGATTAATTACAACCATAACAGGGAATTTTCTACTTTCCAAAGCAAGCATCTTTATCTAGACTGATACCTTTTAGGGACGAAGGTAAATCATGAATGAATTTTCAGCACCTAAAATCACATGTGGCATTTAGAGAGGCTCAGTGAGTCTTTGTTGAATTCATGACTACTACATAAATGTATATTTACTCCAATGCTGGAGTTGGATAGCTCATTAGAATTTATTTCGTATGACATGGAAACTGAGGACCAGGGATCTCAGTTAACTTTCCAAGGTTCAGTCAGGAGGTGATCTAGAACTAGACTCCCATTCCCTTAATATTCTAATACCAAGTTAAGAAATCAAAAGACTGACATGGGCCAGAGTTTTCAGCATAAATATCCATCATGGTATAAGTAGTTTAGACCTCCTAAGCAAGACTCTGATGGCAGAGAGCAGAGATGAGTGAACTTTAGGCATAAGAAAGGGTATTAACACAGTCAGATAGGTAAGTATGGAGGACAGTAGGAGATTGATGGGGAGAGGTAGAAAATACGGTGGAGGGCAAAGTAGAGCCAGATTATGGAGTGGATTCTTGAAGACAGAGTAGAAAACAACAGGAAGTCATTATAAGTTCTTGAGACTGGGAACAACAGAATGAAGTGGTATTTTACAAAGAATAATTTGAAAGTGATATTTGGAACGGATTAGAGTAGGAGAGGTTAGAAACCCTTATCATACCCATTGACAATCCAAATTACCACACTTTTAAAATTTCAATAGGTCTCTTTTTTTCCCCCAGCAATGCTC
This sequence comes from Tarsius wallacei, assembly GCA_963574415.1. Taxonomy (NCBI): domain Eukaryota; kingdom Metazoa; phylum Chordata; class Mammalia; order Primates; family Tarsiidae; genus Tarsius; species Tarsius wallacei. Next base: position 8,628 of record CAUYQG010146320.1, read on the forward strand.
TTTAAATACAGATAAGCTAACAGGGGTGTGGATCCCTGGTAGTCCTAAATCACACCATATTAGTTACCTCTCTGGACCTCAATTTACTGGACTGTAAATGGTAATTAACCAGTTCTGTAAACTGCTTTTTTCCTAGGGACATAACTAGTTTGTTTTTTGGATCAGATCATGCTAAACTTGGTATAGTTGGTGTTTGGAACCCTTGAATTTCCTTGATTTATAATTGATGCAATGAAAGCTATAGTTTAAGAGAAATTATGGCGTGGTAGCACAGAGATATTTTCATGACTGTGAATAACATATTATTAAAATAAACAGGTTGATGTTAAAGTTGACATATGTCATAAAAATTAGACTGCTGAGGGAGCTGAGTTTAGAATAGTAATACTTAAGAAAAACGATCTTTTACAGTTGCTGAGTACCTTATCATTTGTATTAGTTTATGTGGACTGAATTACTGCAAAAAAAAATTAGCTAAAAATTTGGTGGCTCAAGCACATTGGAGACTTGTTTCCTTTTCATCTAAGAGTCTATCAGGGATATTTCTGGTCACCTGAGGCAGTTGATGATTTGGGGTGAGGAGAAAATTTCTGTTTTATACAGTCTTTCAGTGGTCTTAGGTTGACAGTGGATCTGCCATCTTCAAAGAATGGCTTCTATGGCTGTCTCTCTTGTTATTGGCTTCTAGCCATGGGAAGGAGAAGAATATTCAGGAGTCTGAATGTTTTTATAGGCCAGGTCTTAATGTGGCACACATAACTCTACTTATGATCCAATGGCTTAAACCCAGTCATATAGTCATACCAATTTGTAAAAAAGGCTGGGAATTCAGATATGATTTGCACTCAGGAAGAAAGGACTAATAGATTTCAGTTGATAGCTGTAATTGTTTTTGTAGAATCTCTATTTGACTGACGAAGATCATGAAACTCTGGTAAGATGAATTTTTTTGGAAAACATTGGCTACCAATGCATGGATAAGGGAAAGAGTCAGGGTAATTTTATTACCTCCTCATGTATATTTCAGTCGAACAGTTAATTATTTATAAAGTCAAGGATTGAGAGAATATCTACAATGTGCCTAGGTATGTATCTGAGCTGTATGTTTAGAATTCAGTGATGGTCATAGTTCTATTGGCTTTTTGATCAAAGAGTAATTTCGGCATATGTTGAATGGAGAGGAGGATTCCTTTACCTTTGATCTTTAAACACTGCTTGAAACCCATAATCATATACCTTATTTCCAAGGTGGATTAAATTTTCTAGATAACACACATCATGTATTAAAAAGCCCTACATGTTCATAAGGCTATAAATTTTTCAAGAAGAGAAGGAGTAAAATTTCTTGGTGTTTTATAAAATTCTTATAACATCTAGCATAATATTTTAAAATCAGATACTGACTGGACATGGTGGCTCAGCCTGTAATCCCAGCACTTTGGGAGGCTGAAGTGAGTGGATTGCCTGAGCCTGTGGGTTCGAGACCAGCTTGGGCAACTTGGTGAGACCTCGTCTCTACAATAAACTAAAAAATTTGCCAGGCGTGGTAGAGTGAGCATGTAGTTCCAGCTACTTGGAAGGCTGAGGCAGAAGGATCACTGGAGCCCAGCAGGTCGGCACTGGGGTGGCTGTGAGGAGGCCACTGCACTCCAGTCTGAGTGACAGAGTGAGACTCCAACTAAAAAAAAATCAGATCATGAGTTTTACTCTCAATTTCTCACCTTTAGCCAGTTCACTTAACCACTTATTTCAAAAGAAAAAAAATCTACTGATATCTATCTTCTGCCATCTACTTACCTACCTACATATCTATCTACTTATCTATAGCTCCACTCCATCCATCTTGCAAGATAGTTGATGTAAACAAAAAGAGATAATAAATGTGAAAGTGATATAAAGTTACATTTTTTTTTAGTCAGAGACTCACTCTGTTGTCCAGGCTAGAGTGCAGACTCTAGAGTGCGGTCACCACAACCTTGACTTGTTGGGCTCAGGGGATCCTTCCACCTCAGCCTTCCAAGTAGCTGGAACTACAGGTGCACACCACAACACCTGGTTCATTTTTTGATTTACTATAGAGATGAGGTCTCACCAAGTTGCCCAGGTTGGTTTTGAACCCTGGGCTCAGGCAATCTTCTCACTTCCACCTTTCAAAGTGCTGAGGGTATAGGTGTGAGTCATTGTGCCCAGCAAAATGACAAAATTTGAAGCACACATATAGACTCATTACTGTGAGTATCCATCAGTACTTTGAATTTTACCAGAGTATAGAAGGCACATTTGCTATCATGAAACATTCAGAAAGTCGTATGTAAGGTAAGTGCTATAGTCTGAATGGGTCCCCCCCAGAAATCTATAGGCCGAAATTTTAATCTCTAAATACCCAGTTATATGATGGTATTTAGAGGTTGGACCTTTGCTGATCAGTTCATAAAGTTAGAGCCCTCATGAATGGGATTAGTGCCCTTATGAATGAGACCCCAGAGAGGTTCTTAGCTTCAGCCATGTGAAGACACAGTAAGAAGATGATAGTCTACAACCCAGGAAGTGGGCCCTCACTTGGCACCAAATCTGCCAGTTCCTTGATCTTGGATGTTTAAGTTTCCAGAATTGTGAGAAGTAAATTTTTGTTTTTATAAGCCACCCAGCCTATGTTAGATTGCCATAGCACCCCAACCTATCTAACACAAAAATTTTTACTGGGAGTGGGGTGCTGCTGAAACAATACCTAAAATGTGAAAGCCACTTTGGAGCTGGGTGATGAGTAGGATCAGAAAGGGTTTTGAAGTGCATGCTAAATAAAGCTTACATTGCGATGAATGCACTGTTAAGGGCAATTTTGGGAAGGGCTCAGAAGGAGAGGAGGAAAGCTGTAGAAAAAGCCTCAACCTTTTAAATTAATATCTAAGTGGTCATGAGCAGAATGTTGGTGACTGTAAAGGCCATTCTGATAAGGTCTCAGATAGAAATAAGGAACATGTTATTGGACAATGGAAGAAAGGCAATTCTTGTTATAAAGTGGCAAAAAATATGGTTGAACTGTGTTTATGTCCTAGTGTTTTACAGAAGGCAGAACGTGCAGGCAATGAGATTGACATTTAGCTGAGGAAATACCTTAGCAACGTTTTGAAGCAGTTGCCTGGTTTCCCTTGACTACTTATTATAGAATATGAGATGAGAGAAATGATTTAAAGATTAAATTGTTAATAAAAAAGAAAGAGCTTAAAGATTTGGAACACTTTCCAGTCTATCCAAATTGAAAAGAGTGATAAAACCTGTTCAGAAAAAAAGACTACTTGAAAGATTAGTCTAGATCAGTCGTCTTAACAAGAGCTAGGAGGTATACTCTGAGACAATTAAAAAAATGATCCTGAAGGCAATTTAATAAATAATCAGGGCTGCCATTCTCATCACAGGCTCTGAGTGCAAGAGCCCTAGGGGCAGAACAGTTTTAAAGAAGGATTCTCTGGTTCCTGCAGCACCCTATGCTGCCTCTCATTTCAGGCTCCTTGATTACCCAGGTGTGACTCTGGCAGGTCCTGGTGTGGTATGAGCATTATGTGTAATACTAAGGAAAGAACATTGACTTTGGAGGCCAAAGACTTGTATTTCAAGCCCACCTCTGACAGATATTAGTTATTTGAGCTTGGAAAAATTATTTTTCCTCTCTATTTCCTAGAAGATAGAATAATAACTTCTCCCTCTTATAATCTCACAGGGTTATCAGTAGGATCATAAAAATCAATATATCTAAAATATTCCAGGTTTTTGTTTTTTAATGATTTTGGTAAGAATAAATCATTCTTTATTCTGTGTCTTATGTCCCTCTGCAGTGGCTGGAACCATGTCAATAAAGTTTTATGTTGTCATAGTTTGCTTAGCTTAACTGAGATTGAGGTCCCAGGTGAGGCTAGGATGCCTGAGATTCAAGCTTTTAAAATGGATTATCATTTTATGGAATACGAATGCTGGAGGCCTTGAGAGTTTAAACTAGTACAAGCTCTCATCAAACCTGGACTCCTACTAGATGGCATCTCTGTCTTCCAGCTTCATTTATAGTAATTTCAGTGGTGGGAACTAACTTACTCACAAAAAGGCACATTCTATCTGAGTATTTGGTTGAACCAGTATTTATTGAGGCAGGCATGGTGCTAGTGAGCTAACATTAGATGGTCAAATCAGACTTATTTGACTTGAAGATCTTACCTAGTGTCAATGTTTACTAATAATTTCATGAACACACACAGGTGGCACAGGTGAAGCAGAGAATAGTCTAGGGCATTCTGTGTGGCTCATCAGGTCTTTCATTCCAGGATTAGATATGGAATCTCTCACCCAACATAATAGAGGAAGTCTCTCTCCATGTGAGGTGTGTGTTATTGCCCACAGTGGAAAGTATGAATTGAGAAACATCTCCATTTTATGCCCCAGGTACTTGTATAACATATATGACATATTCTGGGAAACCATGCCACATAAATCCTGAGATTCTGGGCTTGACTACAAGTGATTCTAAACCAGGGACATCTTACTAAGAAGATTCCATAAGTACTTACCCTTTTCTAGGAAACATCATGAGCTCATTTGCCAGGAGGTCCTGTTATCAGCATGCGTACAGGAGATTCGGTTGAGTTATCTTCCATCTTTTTTCCCCCTAGAGTGTTCGCCTGATAACTAGGAGAGAAATAGACCACAGGCTAGTTACTTGAATTTATTCTACCCTAGCTAAGTAGGAGAAATACAATGGTGAACACAGCATACAAGATCAAGGCCATTTTCTTTGATCAATTTACTGCTTAGAAGAAAAAAAAAAGTATTCAGATAGATTTAATAGGACCAGCTAGTCTACTGAGTGCTGATTAAGAACATTTCTCATCTATGGTTAAAATGAACACTTGTGAAAAGCAACTAAATTTTAAAGCAACAGTTGCGATCTAGAGCGTCCATCCATGTGAGTTTTGATTTAGGACTCATTTCTGAAGCCATTATTGCTTTTCTTTAGCCACAGTACTTAAATGCACATGACAGGGCTGTCACAACTTGCAGTTCAATGTGCCATTCCTTATACCTCAGCCTTAGTTTCTCTGGAAGGTAACTATTTGGAAGTGTCACCAAGCCCACCTAAGTGAATTTTATGTTTGCCAAATAATCTATACTCTAATATAGACAATTCCATAAAGAACCCAAATTAGATGAAAATCTATTAAGCTATTTTCAACCACTGCAGTATTAATGCACTTTCAGACATTTATTTATATGCACTCGAGGCCAACGATGGAAATGTATATGGAATGTTATGGCAGCTAATGTTGCTCATTCCACGAGGGGCATGCCCAATCAGAGTTGCATGAGCAGAGTCTTAAGGCATAAGCAGAACACAGCCAAATCAATAAGGGGGGACAGGCCATTTCAGGCAGAAGCAAGGCACTGAGGGAATAAACAGTTTGACACATATGTCAAACAACAAGCAGTTTAATCTTTGTTGAGCATTAAATGTGAGGCAGAAATGGAGGGTGCTAGAGATGCAGCAAGCAGGAACCAGACAGGTCATGAGAAAACTCTAGGAAGCATTAAAGAGCATGGATTTTCTCTTGTTGACATGGTGGAGTAGGAATGCAACACAGTCATTCTAATGATGGTGAGCTGTGACTGCTAGAATGTTTTTTTTTTCCTTGTTGAGATTAAATCTGCCTGTTATTTCTGTCCGTTGTTTTTAGTCCTACCCTTAGAACCAGTGAGGAAATATCTAATTCCTCTTTAACCTAACAGCCTGATGGCATTTGAAGATAGTCTATGTTTTCCTGAGCTTTTCAAGAGCAGTATCTTTATGTTACGTGACCTCCAGACTTCCACCATTTGATGTTCCTTTGAGACCAACACACTCCAAGTGCCAAGGTTAAGGGATTGGCAAAAGGATACAGTTTTCAGGATTGAGCAATTAAGGGATTAAAGGGTTGGCAAAAGGATACAGTTTTCAGGATTGAGCAACTAAGCCCCAGATGCAGGTAATTTGTATGTTCCACCCCTAGGTCTCTATGGAATTATGATTTTCTTAAAGCTTCATTGATTCAAAAAAATGTTCAACCCTCCATAAAGTTTCTATGTGTTCTCTGAAAATATGAGACAGACTCTCCTCTGTCTCATATTTTTACAATTATATGTATTGTTTTAAATTATTTTTGAATGGCTATGTCAACTTAGTGCCTGGAACAGGATTTGACATTTTGTAGGTATGAATGAATAGACATGTATTAGGCAAAATCCAGCCTCTTCACTGGTTTTCCTCTGGCTTCAATCATTTTTTATTTAAGAGGAATTTATTGAAGATTGATGATCTCAACAGAGCAAGGCTACCATTTCCTACTTTTAATTCCTTTTCTCTATACTTGTTCTCAAGTTCTTATTTCTCCATTGTGTCTCAGGAGCTGCAAATTCTTTTCTTTCCATAAGGGGTAATAATTCAGGTCTCCCTAGCGCCTATGGACGTAACTTATTTAGACATATCTATTAACAGTGGTATACTGGAGTATGCCTAACAACTGGCTCTCCAAAAATTCTCACCATGGCCGATTTCCAACTACCTAAGTAAGGTCACTGGACATAAGTTGTGAAGACAGCTGGTATGAGCGGGCTCCAGCAGGCCACCAAAGGACTCACAAAGCAAAGGTCTACCCTCTTTAGAGGATGGTTGAGATAAAAAAGTTACTTTTCCTGTTGTATCATTAAACAAAACTATTTAGCATAAACTAGACTTTCAAAGCTAGACTTTCTAAACTTGGAAATGAGTGCTCAACCTTTTAAGCCAGTGGTAATAAAAAGTGCTGTCCCTCAGAGGACATTTGGAAATGTGTGGCTATTTCGTGTTGTAGCAGTAACTGGGATGCTGCAGACATTTAGTGGGCAAAGGCCAGGAATATGAGATATTCTGCCATGTGACAGACGGTCCTGCACAACAAAGAATTGTCCTGCCCAGAAAGTCTACGGTACAATCCTTCAAAAATCCTGCCTTAAATCAAGCCTCCCGCAGGTTGGCTTTCTGCCAGACCGTAGTCCTTTATATTCTGCTAAACTTTTGTGAGGGAAATAATCATACCCTGCTGCTTACAGGAAAAGGAAGTCCTATGCTTAGTGGCAGATGCTCTTTTCATTCCTAAATGATTGAAATCAAATGCATTGGAATGAAACTTTTTTCCCTATTAACCTTTAGCAGCATTTATAATGACCATGTTAAATCAAACCTCATTACAATGTAATGGGGCCTGACTGAAATACTGCAGGTATGATGCTGAGTAATTTCATAAATTATTAAGTGGTAATTGGAAGTAATATGGCAGAATACATTTTTTCTCCTGAGGGGGAAAATATAGAAGACTTTGGAGGGAAATAAAGTTGGTTAAAATATAGCATATAGGAAAGGGCTGGAAGCTGGGCAGAAAGGAAGGGTGAGAGAAGACCTGGAGATATCTTTTAATTTTGGGCACTGGGCTAAAATATACTGTTGAACACTAGGGTTTCACTGACTGGTGGTTGAGTGGTTATGGCCCCTCCTTGAGACATTGCAAACTTCTGACTCCTCTCTTATTTTCTGTTCCCAGGAGGTTACTTGGACAAAAGGATCCAATTCAAATTATTTTTTGTACCAAATAGTCTCTTTTTACTTCAGGTACAATTCACTTCAAAACCTCACTTTTCCAAAAGCTTTTCAGAAGATTTATTCTAAAAAATGATCCCTTCAGTGAAGCAACTAATGCTCGTTGTGAACAAGTAAAGTAATAAGGAATATACACTTACACGGAGGGAAAGTCTTTTTCTATCACACACAGCCTTCACTAGGGGCAGTGTATTCTTCCAGATCCACACACATGATACTTGGAACACATAATTTTCCAACATAGATTCATTCTATATGGACTTCTACAACTTGCTCTTTTCATTAAATATTGTAACTTGAGTATCTTTCCACATTGACAAATACAGATCTAAACTGTAACTTTTTTAAAATTAAAATACACTGTAAAGCATATAAAATTTTAGTGTAGATTTTTGTTTCTTTATCTCAAGTGAATATATCCATGAAACCTCTACTTAAATTAAGACAGAGCAATTGCCAGTACACTTGCATTCTACCTCACATCCCTCTTAGTCATTGAGCCATCCTCCCTGAATGTAAAACACATTCTGAATTTTATCACTGTGAATTAGTTTTGTCGTTCCTTGAGATTATTATCAAAAAAATTATTTAGTATTTACTATTTTGTTACTGGATTTCTTTGCTTGTTATGGTTATGAAATTATTCAACACTGTTGCATAAAATAGTATTAGTTCATTTTTATTGCTATTTAGTATTCCATTGTATCGCTATACCAAAATTTGTTTATTCATTCTGCTTCTGATGAACTTTCAGATTGTAGTTTTGGGCAACTTTACACATATGTGTCTTTTCATGAAAAGATACACATATATGTACATATATATACATATACATAAACACATACACATTTTTCTGGGACACATACCTAGGAGCATAATTGCTATGAAATAAGTAATGTGCATATTTAACATTAGTTGTGACTGCCTGCAGTTTTTCCAAAGTAATTGCATGCCATTTGTACGTCCTTAAGCTGTGTGTGAGGGTTCCAGCCTCTCTTTATCTTTGCCAATACTTGATATAGAAATTTTTTAAATTTAAATTTCAGCCAGCTTTGTGACTGTTTAATTGTGGCTTCAGTTTGCATTTCCCTTATGACTAAGGATGTTGAACATTTTTTCATAAACTCATTAGCTATTTGGTTAGATTTTTTTGAGAAGTGTCTGGACAAGTCTTTTACCTAACTTTTATTGAGTTCTCTTTCTCTTTTTCTTTGTGGGAAGACTTACTTTTGTGACTTAATTCCTTTAATACATGAAAAAATATTCAGACTTCTTATTTGTTTTAGTGCCAGCTTTGGTAAACTCTACTTTTAAATCATTTTACTTTATGTTTATCCTAAGTTAAAAAACTTGTTAACAAAAATTTTTGCTATTTTCTTCTTATTATCTCTTTAATGATTGTAGAAACTGTGATAATGTTTTTTTCCTTGATATTAGTAATTTGTATCCTTTCATTTTTGCTTTTTCTTAGAATTGTCAGGAGTTTATACATTGTATTAATCTTTTGTAATAACCAAATTTTTACTTTGCTGAATTTTTACTTGGTACTTTTGCTTTTAGTTTACTGATTTTTTCTTTTTTTTTATGATTTTATTTCTTTTATTTCTTTTGAATTCAATTTCCTCTTTTTTTTCATGCTGCCTCAAAAATATTCACTTAAGGCTATATATTTTTATTTAAGCACTTATTTATCTGTCTCTCACAAATTTTACTGCTGGAGTTCAGCTCTGGGAGAGAGTCAGGGTCTGAAGTGGGTGGAATCGGGAAGCGGCAAAAAAGAAAAGACGAAAACGACAGGAATCCTCTTCCTGGGGAGAGCTCAAGACTCTGCCAATTTTTATTTATTTTTCACAAGCTTATATAGTTTTCTGCACCCACAAATGTATCCTATGTTGCCGACCAAACGCCCAAGTACATCCTTTTTTCATTCACAATAAAGTTGACCTTTAACAATTACTATCCGGTTTCCTTCCTGCCGACTCCGTGCCATTCATGTTTTTAAATCAATGGACAGCAGCTACTGCTTTTCCTTTCTGCCATTCATGTTTTTTAATCAATGGACAGGAGCTACTGCTTTTCCCTCCTGCCATTCATGTTTTTCAGTCAATGGGCAGGACCTAGACAACAGTTTCTATCTCATCCACAGATGGTGTTTTTCTTAAGCTAAACATTTGTGAACCTCCTGTTTTTCTTCCTGACTTTCTTATAGCTATTACTATGGTTATTTACTATTATTACTATTACTATTATTATTACTATTACTATTATTATGGGCCCATAATATCCTTATCTTATAAAGCTAAACATTGTCTCTATGTCTTATTTAACTTACTTACTAGTATATAATTATTTCTACTAATCTTATTTCTATCCTTATATCCCTATATTTCCCTAACTATCACTAATACTATTATATATCTCTTATTTTACTATTTTATCTTATCTTACTATCTTATTATTAATATTCTAACTTCTATCTTTATCAAACTACTTATTTAACCCTATAATATCCTAACCTATTTTTTATCTCAAACGGTTGTTTTCTACCAGCTCTCAGCTGGGGTCTGTTGTTTATGAGGAAGTGGTCAACTTGTTTTTCTCGACCTCCTGCTGTTACTTGAAAAAACATCTTTACACACCCTAAGGGGCACCCCTTTTGCTGCAATCTCACCTTCACCATGCCCAAGTATAATTTTTTGCTGTCAAATACCATCATCCATCTATGCATCTATTATCTCAATTAAAGAAGGGAACATTCTCAAGCCTGTGCACGCAATCCTTCAAAGTCAGGGAAGGTCCATCAAACAGGATCCATGGGGCTTTGCCTCTACCATGGCCGCATTTGGCTGGAGCCTTTCTCACAGCCGGGGTTTTTCCTGTTTTCAGGTCCCTTTTACCTTACTTTTACTAATGATTGCAGCTCCCGGCATTTTACCATAACAGTTTTATTACAAGTCAGGTAAAAACATTTAAACATTTTTAGTATGCTTACAAAAAAATCCCTGTGTTAAGTAAAAATGTATTGCTTTATTGCTTAATTCTCCAACATTTGAGAATTTTTCTACTTCTGTTTTTGTCATTGATTTGATGCTTAAAACATTGTTGTCATAGAACATATCTTGTGATGACTATTCTTTGATTTTTTTCTGAGATATACTTTACATATAACCATATGATCAGTTTGATAATTATTCCAAGTGTATTTAGAAAACAAAATGTGTATTGCAACTGCTAGGTGTAGGGTTCTATATTATGTGTGGTCTTTTAGTTAAGTTGATTAATCATGATTTCAAACCTTTGATATTCTGGCTTTTTTTCCCTGCTTATTCTATCAGTTACTAAGAAAGCTATATTAACATTTCTAACTACATTTATAGATTTTTTTTTCTTTTAATTTTGTCACCTTTGGGCATAAGTATGTTGATGTTTTGTTCTAAATATTTAGAAATTTAGGAATTTTATATATTTTTAAAGTTTGCCTTTGTATTATATTGTAAACATCCCTTTTTATTTATACTAATACTTTTTACCTTCAAGCTGTATACAAGGTTAGTGTGTGTGTGTGTATTTTCTTTCAATTAGTTTTTGCCTGGTATATACATTTCTGTTCCTTGATTTTTCAATTATTTTGTGTACTAATATTTAAGGTATGTTTTTTGACTATCTTGATGTGACAATCTCTTTTCAATTAGAATTTTGTTTACTCACATTTAATGCAAATTACTAGCATTTTATGTTAAATTTACTTTATCATTTGCTTGCTAATTTTCCATTTGTTCCATTTCTCTTTTCTGTCTTGCTTCCCTCAGGGCTATTTAAATATCTTTTGTAAATTATATCGCCTTCCTAGAGGTTACAACATGGATCCTTGACTTACTAAAGTCTAATGCAATTAGTACTTTTACCACTTTGATAATAATAAAAGGACTGGAGATTATTTTAATTCATTTTACCTCTCTACCAACTTGTGTGTTATTGTTAGGATATATTTTGATTTTTCTCTCTATCTTAAACACCAAAACATTTTATTACATTGTTTCTCACAGTCAATATTCATTAAGTTTTTCACACATGTTCTTTTACTGTTGTTTTCATTCGTTTGGAGTACTATACTTTCATCTGAGTTCACTTTCCTCCTGCCTAAGTAATTACCTTTGGTATTTTCTTTCTGCTGGTGAGAAATTATCGTTTTTATTTTTTCTGAAAATGCATTTGGTTTTCATTTTGAATGATATTTTAATTTTACTAAAGAAATCATTCTAGACTGGTAAGTTGTTTTTGTTCAGTAGTCAAACATTTAATATATTGTCTTTGGTTTCCATAATTCCTACTAAGAAACCAGAGACAATTTTTTTCTTTCTCTTTTTAAGATTTTCACTTGGTTTTGTTTTTCAACAGTTTTTCTATGATCCTCTTGTGAGTTTTTTCTTTGTTTTTATGGTCAGAGATAGTCAATCTGTGGCTTTTTGCCTTTTACCAGTTTGAAAAATTCTGAGCCAGCCTGGCTTTACATATTTTTCTGATCAATTCTCTCTCTCTTCTTTTCTGGGACTCCAATAACACATACACTAGATATTGCTTTCATATTCCCTACATATTTCTTTCACTTTTTTCCTCTGTGTTAATTATACCACTTCATGAAACAATGTAAACCCTTTTTTATACTGAATTGTGGTACAGTTTACTAATCTCTCTTTTTGCTTTCTTTAATCTTTGAATTCTTATTTCAGTTATATTTTTCAATTTTAGAATTGAATCTATGGTTTTTATAGATATCATTTTTTAGATCATAATACTCTCCATCCTATTATATATTTTGTTCAATTCATTAATCCTAGTTTATTTAAAGTTTGTCTAAAAATTCAATTGTGTAATCACCTCTGGGTACATTTGTATGGTTTATTTTTTTCTTTTGGCTTTTGATTATTTGTCCTTTTCTGTTGGTATGACTGTGCTTTTTAAAATTAAATGTCCAACATTGAAATTTTAGAGGTTCCGTATGACATTATTTTCCTGGAGAAGAATTGAGAACTTCTTGATCCAATTAAGCCTGCATTTCTGTTTCATGAGGGCTTATCTTTTTATGTGTTCCTTTATTTCTGGCAATAGCCTCTAAGTGTTCTCAACAGAAGGCCTGGGTTTTGTACCAGGGTCTTTCTTTCATGATGTACTATGGACTCCAGTTGTCCTCTCTCCACCACCATAAGGCTGCCTAAATCTCTGCTGAGCTTTTTAGCCTCTTAGCAGCAACTTACTGCTTAATTTTTCATTAGTTAGCTCTATTACTACACGGTTTAGAAATCAGAAAGTAATTTGATGAAAAATCATATGTAATTTTGGACTTATTTTTCTGTGGTGTTCTTTCCCTTGAGATCTCAGTTTCTCTAGTCCTGGCTTTCTTAATTATTTTTAATTTCAATTTTTATCTTTCTATTTCAGTGAGACTTCTGCAGAGTCCATGCCACTGCTCTCTATTTGTGTCTGTGCTCCTTACTGCAGATTTAGTAAAGCACCAGAAGAAAAAAGTGGCATCAAAAGTAGAGCTCATTTTAGTATGTTTCCTTTCTTTCTGGGATTTGAAACTTTCAATTCTTATCTGCCTTGGCTGTTCTCTGATGTCTTTTAAAAGTGTTGCTTTTTACCCCTTCCTACACTTAAAAAATAAACTTTTTTAAGAGTAGTTTTACATTCACAGCAAAATTGAGCAAGAGGTACAGAGATTTCCCACATATCTCTTGTCTCCACCCATGCATAGCCTCCCCCATTATCCACATTCCCCACAAGAGTGGTACATTTTTTACAACTATGAATCTACATTGGCACATGATCACCCAGGTTCCATAGTTTACATAAGTTTCCCTCTTGGCATTGCACATTTTATGGGTTTTGACAAATGCCTAATGACACGTATCAACTATAGTATCATTTAGATCATCATGTGCAGTATCATATAGAGTAGTTTTATTGCCACAGAAAGTCTCTGTACACGCTCTGCCTACACATTCCTCCCCCAAGTACGTGGCATCTATTGTTTTTATTGTCTCCATAGTTCTCCCTTTTCCAGAATGCTATATAGTTGGAATCTTATAACATGTAGCCTTTTCAGATTGATTTTTTTCCCTTAACAATATATATTTAAATTTCCTCCATGTCTTTTCATAAATTGATAACTCATTTCTTTTTAGCACTGAATAATATTCCATTGTATGGATATACCATAGTTCATTTACCAGTTAACCTACTGAAGGACATCCTGGGTGCTTCCAAGTTTTGGTAATTATGAATAAGCTGCTATAAACATCCATGAGCAGGTTTTTGTGTAGACATACATTTTCAGCTAATTTGGGTACATACCAAGGATCATGGATCATAAAAAGGTGTCTTTTAAAAATATTTTATCCAAGAGAGGAAGATGGCGGCTGAGCCGGCCAGACTATGAAAGTCCCAGTGTGAGGGAGTGAATGTATGGAAAATTTTGCGTATGTGTCAGTGAGTAAGTGGGTGTGTGAGTGGCTGATTGAGTGGGGTTCAGGAGCAAGTGGCCAGGGCTCTCCTGGTGAAGCTGTTGGTGCCACAGCTGCTCTGCTTGGACCCTAGTTCTTCCTGGGGCACAGAAGCTGAATGCCATTTTAAAAAAATCAACAAAGCCCTTCCTGGGAAGAAACTGCCAGGAGAGACTGACTGAGTGGAGACTCAGGAGCAAGTGTCCACCAGGGCTCTCCTGGTGAAGCAGCAGGTACCACAGTTGCTCTGCTTGGTCCTTAGCATTTTCTGGGGTGCAGAAGCTGAGCGCCATTTTTTTAAACCAACAAAGGCTTTCCCAGGAAGAAGCTTCTGGGAAAGACTGCTGGCCCCAGGCTCTCCTTCACTACTACAGCAGGAGAAACTGCAGGCTCTGTGCTCTGCCTCACCACTGCAGTGCCTGGCCGGACACTGGCAGAAAGGGCCATGAAGGGGGCACAGTGAGGGAATCCAGAGGCAGAGCCCCAGTAGAGAAGACAAAAGATGCACCCTGCCACCAACGTGAAAACTGAGCAGGAAAGTGCTCTGGCTTGCCCACCACAGAGCAACAGACCCGATCTCCGTAACTGGTGAATTAACTACTCAGGGGTTGATTGTGATTCAGAGGAATATCCTGAAAGCACAGACTCTAGAGGGACAGGATGAGTGCTGAGTCTCAGGTGCCCCACCTCTTACCTTGATTCAGCCACAGGATAAAAAGTGTGGCCAGAAAAGGATAAGGAAGACCACCAAAGAGATCAGTGATGAGTCCAGGACTGACCCAACCACCTCCTCCCCAGCAATCCTTCAACATCAGACCCACTTGACTGGGGCATGACTGAGAGGGATGAATCTAGTGGAGCCTGGATGTCAGCCACAATAAGAGGACTCTACTTCAGAATAAGCCAGGCTGGGGTGTTCCCCAACCCTGCCAGCACCTGGGGAAGAGAAAATTCCACACCACCCCACTGGAGGGTATCTCCCTGACCAAATGAGAGTGGGAAGCAAGGACAGAAGCCCCACCCACCCCAACCATCCCCTCCTCCTTCCCTTGGCTGGACAATGGGGGGATTGTGAATGAGGACAAAACTCTGCAGGAGACAGCAGAGAAGCAGCTGAAAGGAATAATTACAGAAACTACCACAAGAAGAAAGATTTTTGTGTGTGTGTGTTAGTCTGTTTATTTTTAAATATTTAAAATATTTTTCCCTTGTGCATGAATGTGTATGTGAAGGTTTGATCTGCATCCCACCTTTTCTTTTCTTTCTTCTTTTGTTTTCTGTTTATGTGTGTATGTGACTGATTGAGTGTTCACCTTTCAGGTTTTTTTAGGTTGGTTTTTGCTCTTTGTTCTTCTCCTTTTTTAGTTTAATGTTTGTGTGAATATATGAGTGAGGGTTTGATTTGAATTCCTATTTTTTCCCTCTTTTCTTTTTCTTCTTTCTTTCTTTCTTTCCCTTTTTCTTCTCTTTCATTTTGTGTTGTGTGTGTGTGTATGTGTGTGTGTGTATGTTTGGTTTTTCTGGTTTTTTGTTTTGTTTTGTTTTACTTCATTGTTTTTTGGGGGCTGTGTGTGTGTGTGGTGTGTGTGTCTGTGTGTGTGTATCTGTATGTGTGTGTGTTCAATTGTTTTTATCTTTGGTTTCTGCTTTCATTGTTCTGTTTTTTTTTTCATTTTTTATTTAAACAAATTTTTGTCCATCTAATTTCATTCCACTATTCTCTATTCTTCTCATTGCTGTTACTGTATCTTGAACTAAAGGAGTGCACATACATACCTGTTGCATCATCATATAGAGTGGTGGTGGGAAGTGAGTCTCAGGGAACCCATACCACAATAAGAGAACAATGTAATTTGCAATTAGTTTCTGAATCCTAGCTCCATATTCTCTGCCTTACTTCACTCTCAAAACTACAAAAGACAGTAAAGTTTCCCACCCACAGCCCTATTTCAAAATAAAACAAATCCACAATCATGATCAGAGAAGAATAGAGGACTGAGTAAGCATCAGAAGTGAAAGCCTCTCCCATTGACACTGAATAATGGAAATAAAGGGAAGAATTAGTGGAGGAAAAATTAGTGGAAGACCACAGATAATTTCCAGTGTAACAAAGAGAAAACGCCTGAAAACTCAGACCTAAGAGCCCAAACAACGGAAGTCACCAATGACTGGCCCCAGAATACTACAGGGATTAGGGAATAGATGGAAAGAGTGAATAAGAATCAAGAAAGATAAGATACAACACTGAAAGAACTTGTAGCAGAGGTTTTG
This sequence comes from Tarsius wallacei, assembly GCA_963574415.1. NCBI lineage: Eukaryota > Metazoa > Chordata > Mammalia > Primates > Tarsiidae > Tarsius > Tarsius wallacei. The sequence goes on from CAUYQG010146320.1 coordinate 25,053, forward strand.
GCCATAAAAGTTTTATCCAGGAAATAAATAACAAGATGACAAGCATGGAAAGCAGAAGAAAGAATCTCAGAACTTGAAGACCAAACATGGAATTAACCTGATCTATAAAAAACATAGAAAGAAAACTCAGAAATAAAGAACAAAGCCTATAAGAGATGTACGATTACATCAAGAGGCCAAACCTATGCCTGATTGGTATCCCAGAAGAAGAAAGGGAAATGGAGAAAACCTTGGAGCAAGTATCTGAGCAGGTTATCCAAGAAAACTTTCCCCATCTCACCAGAGATGTGACCATCCAAACACAAGAGATATAGAGAAACCCTGCAAGACATAAAATGAGAAGATCAACCCCTAAAATTACATAGTAATTCACCTAACAAAGTAGGCACAAAAGAAAAAATCCTACAGGCAGCAAGAGAGAAAGGTCAGACTACCTACCAAGGAAAACCAATAAGAATAGCAGCAGAACTATTGACAAAAACACCACAAACTAGAAGGGATTGAAATCCAATATTCAAAGTCCTCAAAGATAAACAATTTCAACCAAGTATTTCCTACCCAGCCAAGCTCAGCTTCATCAGTGATGGAGAATTAAAATCCTTCCCAGACATTCAATCCCTAAGATTATGTAGCTTTCAGAACAGCTCTACAGGAGACATTTAAAAAGATATGAAGCACAGAAGAAAGAAAGAAAAAAAAAAAAAAAAGAATGACCACACACTTCCCAAGAGAATAGGAAAACACAGAATTAACATAGAAAATTTCCAGTGTGACAAAGAGAAAATTTCTGAAAAACCAGTCCTCAGATCTCAAACAATGGAAGTCACCAATGATAGACCCCAGAATGTATGTATGAGGGTTCAATTTGAATTCCTTTTTTGTTTTGTGTTAAGGGCATATGTGTGTGTGTGTGTGTGTGTGTGTGTGTGTGTGTGTGTGTGTTCAATTTTCCTGTTTTTTGCTTATCGCTTGTTTTGCTTTTTTTTCAGTTTTTTTTTGTTTTTGTTTTT
>CAUYQG010146326.1:0-11216 GCA_963574415.1 Tarsius wallacei
AAATCATAGGTAGTATTTTTTTTTTTTTTTTTTGAGTTAGAGTCTCACTCTGTCACCCAGACTGGAGTGCAGTGGCCGCTCCCAGCCACCGCAGCCTTGACCCGCTGGGCTCCGGCGATCCTTCTGCCTCAGTCTTCCAAGTAGCCGGAACTACAGGTGCGCACTACCACACCCAGCTAATTTTTGATTTATTGTAGAGACGAGGTCTGGCTAAGTTGCCCAGGCAGGTCTCAAACCCGTGGGCTCAGGCAATCCACTCACCTCGGCCTTTCAAAGTGGTGGGATTACAGGCTGAGCAACCGAGCCCGGCCAGTGTTTTCTTAAGGAACAAGAACACATTTCAGATGTGGTCCATTATCTTTTTTATTTTATTTTAAATTTTGGTAAAAGATCCATCATCTTTTATATGAAATTTGTAGGAGTAAAAAAAGTTCAAAGATATAAGAACAAAAATAGAACTCAAATTTTAACATTAAATGCTAATGCTTAATACATTAAATATGTTATATCATGTAGAAAAAATGTTGAATTTTAGGTAAATGAGTAACTAAATTGGTTTTCCGAACGCCAGATAGTCTCTCAGAAGATTGTTCTTTGGACAAAGTGGTAGGATTAGAGTGACTACAACAGCTTAATGGTAGATTTGATCATTAGAGATTTTAAAAAAATATGAGCAGTCTCATTAAGCTCTTAAAAATCTTACCTTAGTTTTCTCATCCACAACTCTGAGTCCATCTGCTGAGACCCACAGAACTGCCTTAACTGCCTTCTTTCCAGTCTTTTAAGAGAAACCAAAATGAGGGAGGGGGAGACATACATATATGATATTAAAAAGTCGTCTTCCACAGAAAACACTGACTTCTGCCTTCCAAAGTCACAAGTATAGAAGGAGTCCTAATTCAGGAGGGGTGCCCAAAGCCAGATATTCAAACCAAACTGCAGGAACATCCAGGAAAGAACACACCAAGCCATTATTTTAGAAACACAATGCAAAACAATAAGATAAAATTAAGGGAAAGGAAGAGATGGAATCAGAACCAAGATATCACATTCCATAAAGGGCAAAGAATTCATAAGTAGATTCTTCATCCATTTAAAAATCAACCCAGAAAACCAAGAGCCAGAAAAATATTAAACACTTAAGGAGTTACACCACAAGTAGCTTCTACAAGTGTGTTTAGAGTAGAGAGTAACAGAGGTCTAAGTTGAGGTGCTGATCATTCCCGTAACCTCCAACCCCAATGTGTCACAGCAAGGACCCTTGGTCACCTAACATTTTCAAGTTAAAAACACAGTAAGTCTTCATTATTCTATTAATAACACTTAAAAAGCCATTATTTGTCCTCTCAGGATTAACAGAGAACTGGTTTTTATGTTAAGTTTTTATTTATTTGTTATTTATTTATTTATTTATTTTAGAGATGAGGGCTGTTATATTGCCCAAGCTGGAGGCCAGTGGTTATTCACAGCTCACTGCAGCCTTGAACTCCTGGGATCAAGTGATCAGCCTCCCGAATAACTGGGATTACAGGCATGCACCACCGTGTCTGGCCTTGGTTTGATTTCTAATTTGACGTTAAATGCATGGAGACATTTTGGGGACAAAGGAAGATTTTTAAAAACACCTACTGAAAAACTTTCTTTTTACTGACTGACTAAAGACTTCTTTTGTCACACAAGAACAAGCTGATGTATGATCTCTCCTGTGACCATATGTAACAATGTAACAATTTAAGAACAAGTTGATTTATGATTTCTCCTGTGACCACATGTAATATAAGTAATTTAATGATATCCTTTCTTTTTAACAACTCCAAGGATACAGCAAAATAAAACAAAAGCAGAATGAAGGCTGAGAACAGTTATCAGATTATCATAGAAAGTATACCTCAAAAGGAATCTGGTGCTAAGGCTAGAGCAGCAGTTCTAGAAGGAACGAGGGAGAGCAACTGAGCTGAATCTCAGTCTCCTGTGCATGTGTCCTGGCCTAGGAAGTCTTCATCTGGGGGTCTGGCCTTAAATGAACGGCTATGATCCATTCAGCCTCACTGTCTCTGCCACCAACACACATCTGATGAGTGCCTGTAATATGTCAGCTAGTGGAAATACCTGAAGAGTACTGAAAGGTGACACTCTGATAAAAAATAAAGATCACAGCAGTAAGTGCTAGAGTAGAGCTGAGAACAAGGTGCAACAATGCCAGAAAGTACGTATGACCAAGTCTCTTTGTGGAACTGGGGAAGGTCATAAAAGAAGACTGAACGAGGTCCTGAAGTAATTGTTCTTGATGCCCTGGATGAGGGGTACGGAGGCAGGGAAGTAACAGAAGTGGTGGATGTGCCAGGTATAAAAAACAGCAGTACAGGACATGGAAACTACTCGGCACATCTGGGTCTCCACAGCTATCTCAGTATGGCTTGGTAAGCAGCTGGTGGAGAGGAGCAGCGAGATAACAGAGCAGGGAAGGCCTTGTGTGCCTGATGCTGAACAAGTTAGTTCTTTGTTCATAGTTCTCTGGGCACTTAGAAGCTACTTGGAAGGCTGAGGCGGAAGGATCGCAGGAGCCCAGCAGGTCGAGGCTGCGGTGGCCGGGATTGGCCACTGCACTCCAGTCTGGGCGACAGAGTGAGACTCCAACTCAAAAAAAAAAAAAGAAAAGGAAAGAGAAGGTATAAATGAGCCGGGTTCGGTGGCTCAGCCTGTAATCCCGCGCTTTGGGAGGCTGAGGCGAGTGGACTGCCTGAGCCCGTGGGTTCGAGACCCACCTGGGCAACTTGGTGAGACTTCATCTCTACAATAAATAAAAAAAAATTAGCCGGGCGTGGTAGCACGCACCTGTAGTTCCAGCTACGTGGAAGGCTGAGGCGGAAGGATCGCCGGAGCCCAGCAGGTCAAGGCTGCGGTGGCCGGGATTGGCCACTGCACTCCAGTCTGGGCGACAGAGTGAGACTCCAACTCAAAAAAAAAAAAGGAAAAGAAAAGAGAAGGTATAAATGATAAGTCAATAGAGAAAATAAAATGGAATGTAAAAGTAGTTCAAAGTGACATTCCCTCTGAAGATTTTCCTGCCACCCTTCTCTCCACTGCCCTTAATCAGTTGCTCCTCCTAGAGACTCTTTTGATATTTGGCATTTAATTTCATGTCATGTGGAAAGTAGTACAGAATCTTGGAGGCAAGAATGAGCTTTGGAGTCAGACAGAATCTGAGTTCTTATTTCAGCTCTGCTTCTCACTAGCTGTGAGACAAGTTTCTGTCCACCGAGCCTTAATTTACTTATCCACAAGGCAAATTGGTAATGCTTATCTCAGAAATGTATCATAAAGATTGAGATAATCCACCATAAGTTTTTAGCTCAAGATCCAGAATATAATATCTGCTCCATAAATATAGGTTATTTTGTTTATTCCATTTATGACATTGTTTCAAAATTATGTTTTACATGTCTACCTCTCTTGTAGATCCCATTAAAATACACTCCTTGGGAGTAAACACTAGTATTATTTACAGTTTTACTCTTATCTTCTAGAAGATAAGTAGTAGCAGGATCATGATAGATGTTCCAGCAAATGTTTTTCAGAATGAAGGCTTCAGGTGTCATCCTAATTGATTATGTGTGTAGGCCGTGGACAGGGGTTAAGCAGAATTTTTCTTGTTACTTCATGATTCTAATTTATATACCAGATCTTAGTAACTGCCACTCTGCTTGGTAAGAGTGGCATTTACTCTCTCTTCCTCTCTGGATGTTTTAAATTGAGTAACCATCTCAGTCTCATTCATAGCCTTTCTTCACCTAAGGTAGAAGCACCATGATTTGGACCACTTGAAGTACTTCCAAAACCAGTAACTCAAGGAAAGAAAGAATGAGAAAAATCTGTGACCAGGAAAACCTGGTTCTACATATGAGTACCTGATAAAGGAACTATTTGAAATCTGCAGGTTCATATACGTACCCTATAAAACCAGAAGCCTCCAGCCAGTAAAGAATGGCAAATGTCAGTAGTCAGCCTCACAAGGAGGGAACAGGTTGCCCTGACTCATAACCAGACTGAGTTCTCTATTCGGGAAGCATTTTAAGGAGGAACTCAGATCACTCTATGAAAAAGATACCTACACATGCATGTTTATTGTGGCCTTATTCACAATAGCAAAAACACGGAACCAACCGTGCCGCCCAATGAAAGAGGACTGGATGAAAAAAATGTGGTACATATAAACGATGGAATATTATGCAGCCATAAAGAAGGACAAAGTTATGAACTTCGCACCAACTTGGATGGACTTACAGTCTATAATACTGCGTGGTCTATCACAGAAACAAAGAACTGAATACCACATGTTCTCACTCATAAGTAGACCTTGAACAATTATCATAATACTATAAGAAAGGGCTTGGCAGTAGTGGGAAACTGCCAGGGAGGGAAGGTGGGATTGACAGTAGTGGGAAACTGCCAGAGGAGCGAGGGTGGGCATACCTAATCAACAAGGGTAGCTGCATAATGAACATTTGTATACCTAACCCTGAATTGTACCCCACATGTTTAAAATTTAAAAAAAAAAAATTTTTTTTAAGAGTGCCTTAAGGAGGACATTCCTAGGTGTTGAGTAAGGAAGGTTTTCAAAAGTCTTTCAGCAAAGTGAGTCTAGAGTCATCACCTTTCCTTATTTCCCTGAAGCTGCTCCAAGTGGCTTTTGTGCTTTAAGCACACATCACTTCCTGTTCCTGTGAAGGTCTATCGGCTGTGGCTCTTTGAGGCTCTGTATGAGCGAAGGCACGTTGCTGCTGTCCTGATGGGAGGGGCTGCAATGTGTAAACAGTGAGTAGCCTCCTTCAGTAGAAAATCCTATAAACTTTTGAAAAAGACAGGAGCTCATAAATACTTCTTTGATATATTAGCAGGGATAAATTTGACTGTAGATCTTTGAACAATGTGACTGAATCCATATATCTATTACAGTATACTTTGGCACCAGAATGAGGGAAAAATGGAAAAAAAAAAGGCATCACTCTTTTAGGCTTGATGCTCTAAATGAAGAGAAAAACTTGACTCTCGCTTTGAAGGCTGAAGGGCAGAGGAACTGTGGATGTCCATTTCAGCCCTACACGTCCTCCCACGAGATGAATTACTAACACAATTAGTCAGGGGAATTCTATCCCCCGGGTGTGTGGGGGCTGTCCTGGGGAGTGGAAGACAAGAAGGTGGATGTCTTAGGCTGTAAATCTTCGACTAAAGAATGTGGTGGGGTGCAGGCACTTCCCAGCAATTACACGATACTGTTAAGGTTGTGGCCCCAGTGCAGTGAGCTGGCCAGTGGCGTGACATCAGCTTGTCACCACTGCGCAGATCTACAGCTAGAAGCTGACTGTGACTTACTCCCCTCTGTTTTGCAAGAGGGGCTCAGATGCCTAGAGAGCACAGAGCATCAGACTTCCGGGAACTGCCAGCCCTGCTGGTCATGTGCTCATCACTGCACTGTGAACAGGACAGCAGGCAGCAAAACAAGATTTATAAGAAGCCAAGAAAATCAAAACACACACCGTGAAAAGCCAGGAGAGGAACCCTAAGTGATCCATAGGCTCTGTCCAAAGCCCTCCATCCTCCCACGGACTTCCCTCCCCTTCCACTGTGACTCATCATCTCTCCAGAATAATAAAACGTCATCCAACTACCACATGCAAGCCAAGACTTCTTTTTTCAAAAACCAGCGTTACATATCTCAAGCTCTCAACTGAGTGAATTTAATCAATATGTACTGAGTAATTATCATGAACCTGCATTCTGTTAGATGTTGCAGAAGGTAGGAAATAAATAAATACACCAGTGGTCTCACCATTTGAGACATTTTCAATCTTCTTGGGAACACAGATGCCCAGACATATAGCACAGAGCTTGTGAAATTCTTTCCCCGAACCATCTTCAAAAATTGCAACCGAGAGCAAACATGCGTCCCCTAGAGCCCAGAAAGTGTGCAGCATTCATGTTAGTGGCCACATGAAACATCTACAAGCTGGTCTTTAATCCTGAGCCTGTGCAGATTTGGAATAGGACCAAGTTCAAGTCTGACCCTGTGAGTAAGCGACTTAGGACAAGTTACTGAATAGTTAGTGTAAGACAGTATTCCAGAGATTTGTTTCTTATCAACTGTGTGCCTGACTGCGTTCTACAAATTGATATCTATCAATAAGCAAAAGAGACAAAGATCTTTGCCTTCGTGGAACTCACATTATAGCAGGAGAGACAGTCATACAACGAACAAGGCAATTACAGAATATATATAAGATGATGAGGACAAAAAGGTAACAAGCAGGATGAGTACGTCACTTAAAAAGGGAAAGGGATTGGAAAGCTGGGATGGAGGGTAGAGTCGGGTGAAATTACAATGTGAAACCGGGTGGTCAGGGCAAGTCTGACTGACAAGGTAAGGTTTGAGCAAAGGCATGAAAGAGGGGTGAGCCCAGTGGATACCTGGGAGGGGCATTTTTAGACAGAAGAAACAAAGAGTCTAAAGTGAGAGCACACCTGGAATCGTGGAGGAATTGCAAGGACAACTGGGTCAAGCAAGGGGGAGAGAAGAAAATTTCATAATAATAACAGAAATCAGTTGACCTCACCTGTGTGCCAGTGTAAGAAATCTCGTCTTTACTCTGTATGACATGGGGAACCATTAAAAGGTTACACGTAGAGAAGGGACAAACTTTGGTTTATGATTTAAAGGAAAGATTTGAGGGACTTCTGGTTACTGTTCTGACATATAAAGAGCTTGGAACTTGTCACTCTTACCCTTGCAACATGAAAAGGCTGGACAAGCTGACTCTCAATGACTCTTCTTAAACGCACCAGACCACTGATGGGTCACCGATTCTCTGGAATATGGAGAAAGAGGTGCATCTAGAGAGTCACAACTGAGATCTACTTACTTTGGCAGAAGCTGCTAGAGACAAAAACTCATAGGAACATTTAAATGATAATTTTGATGAAGTGAACTAGCATAAGAGTAAAAAACTCTTGGGAACCACAGTCTTAAGGAAGGCCCTACCGTTTCGTGGATTTTGACCTCCAGAAACTCTACTAGATTCTCATGGTAACATCTTCTTATGGTTCTGGCTGGAGGAGGAGAAAATTAAACAACGTGAAACACATAGGCCCACCCTCCAGAATATAAGGCTTTGCAGGAGCCTTATTCCAAGTAGGAAAAGGAAATTTCTTCCACTCTACTTTATTCCATTTATCTCGCCGGAAGGAAGGGGAAAAGGAGGAAATATAGTTATCAGGGCCCGGGGCTTCAAGGAAGTAAACTGAGACTACTGCAACTGGGAAAGGAAGCAAAGGGTGTAGAAAAATATCTATATCACTTTGGAAACACTTGCGAAGGTCACAGTGCTAAGACACAAGCCCAGTTCAAAACAGATTGAATGGAAAGACAACAGCATGTTCCCCTTCCCGCAAACTCTACCAGCAGCACCAGCAGTAATTCATTATAATAACACTAGATACAAATGATAGAGCTACAAAACATAAACTGTCTCTGAGGAGGGACATCTAGGGAAGCCAAAAGCTAGGAAAAGAAAAAAGCAAGGATACTAGAAAAATCTGAAGCCTCTGAGATCCAACTCCTGTCAGATGAACATAAATCCTCACCCTAAATGCTTATTTACTTCAGTTCCTATTACCTAATATAACAGCTTTAGCTTTCAACAAAAAATTAAGAACATACCAAAAGACAAGATAAAACATCGTCTAGAGAGACAAAGCAAGCATCGGATTCAGATATAACGCAGATGTTGAAATTATGATACAGAAAATTTTAAATAATTATGAGTAATATGTTGAAAGCTCTAATGGAAAAAGTAATCCACAGGAAGGCAGCAATAAGAAAAAAGATTTTTTAAAAAACCCAGAAAGAACAAAGTGAAGACTACAACAAAAGGTAAACATAAACACTATTATATCAATAACTGCATTAAATGCAAATGGTCTAAATACACTAGTACTAAAATTGTCAGAATGGATTAGCAAACATAACAGAACTATATGCTGTCTATAAAAAACACACTTCACTACAGTAATATAAACAGATTAAAAGTAAAAGGATGGAAATATATATTATGTAATCACTAATCAAAAGAAAATAGGAGAGGTGGCATTATTATCAAAGTAAACTTCAGAGAAAGCAATGATCAGAGAAGACATCTGTAATGATAAAAGGATTAATCTACCAAGAAAACATACCAGTCCAAAATGTGTATATAGCAAACAACAGAACTGCAAAATATGTGGAGCAAAAACTGATAAAACTGAGAAGAAAAATAGACAAGTCACAGTTGTGGTTGGAGACTTCAACACACCCCTGTCAACAACCGAAGGGTAATTAGACCGAAAAAACATGGCTATCACAGAACTTAACAATACCATAACACAACAGGATCTAACCAACATTTATGAAACACCACCGAATAACAGGAGAATACAGTCTTCTTAAGTGTTTATAGACATACAGAAAGATAGACCATATTCTAGCCTCCCCACACACATGTACACGAAAAGAAAGAAACAAAAAATCAACAAAATTAAAAGATATGAAACCATACAGAGTTCTCTGATAACAAAGGCATCAAACTAGAAATCAATAACAGAAAGATATAACAAAAATATTCAAACACTTGGAAACTAAACAACATACTTCTAAATCATTTATGGATCAAAGAGTAAGGCTTAAGGGAAATGAAAGATACATAGAACTGAATGAAAATGAATACATATCAAAATTTGTGGAGCACAACTTAAACAGTGTATAGAGAGAACTTTAGAGCACTAAATGCATACATTAGAAAAGAGTAAAAGTCTCAAATCAATATAAGATCCCACTTTGAGAGCCCAGAATAAAGAAAAGCAAAATAAATCCCAAGCAATAAAAGTTAGGAAATAATAAAGATAAAAGCAGAAATCTATAAAATCGCGAGCAAAACAAAAAATAGAGAAAATCAATACCACAAAAAGTTAGTTTCCTGAAAAGATCAATAAAATTAAGAAATCCTTAGCAAGACTGACACAGAAAAAACACGAATTACTAATACTATATCAGAAATGAAACAGAGAACATTGCTACAGAATCTGCAGACATAAAAATGATAATACGTAAGGGAATACTATGAACAACAGTACATAGTACAATAGAACAATGATAAGTTTGACACTTTAAAAGAAAAAGATTGTTTCTGTATAAAAACAAAGCTATCATAACACACATCTTGAAATTGATAATTTAAATATCTCTAAAACTCTTGTGGAAATTTAATATATAAATTTTAAAACTCCTCGAAAATATTGTTTACGCCCAGATGGCTTAGTTGGAGAATTGTATCAAAAGTTTAAAGAATTAGCACCAATTTCACACAATCTTTCCAGAAAACAGGTGAGGAGAGATATTTCTCAGTTCATTTTATAAAGTTATTATTACCCTGATACCAAAACCACAGAAAGTAGTACACACAAAAGACCACACCTGCCCACACAACTACAAATCAATATATCTCATAAATATAGATTCCAATATCCTTAGCAAGATGTTAAAAAACAGAATTCATAAACATATAAAATAATTATATACCATAGGGTTTATTTCAGGGATGCAAGATAATCAACCATATTAACAGGCCAAAGAATGAAAATCACAGAATAGCATCATCCAATGGAGAAATAGCATTTGACAAAATCCAACTCCCATTCATGTAAAAATGCTTTAAAAAACAGGAATAGAGGGTAACTTCCTCGACTCCACCAAGACCTTCTACAAAAAATGACAACTAATATAAAATTTAATTTCTTTTTAATATAAGGGAGAATGCAAGGATGTCTACTTTTGCCACTCTTATTTGACATATCCTGGAGGTTTCAGCTAGTGCAATAAGACAAGAAAAGGAAATAAAGTGTATACAAATCAAATAGGAAGAAATAAAATGGTCCCTGTATGCAGATGGCATGGTTATTACATATAAAATCCCAAGGAACCTACAAATTAAAAAATTGTCTCCTAGAACTAACAAGTAAATTTAGTAGAGCTGCTGGATACAAGGGAAACTTACAAAAATCAATTTTATTTCCATATGCTAGCAACAAACCCATGGATTCTGAAATTAAAAATACAACTCTATGCATAATCTATCAAAGGAAGGATTACATAGTTGTAAACATAACAAATATGTGTAAGATTTTTTAAGCTGAAAATTTTAAAAATCCCTTATGAAAGGAATCAAAGAATAATTAAATAAATAGAAACTTACACTATGTTCACAGATTGGAAAACTCAACATAGCAAAGGTGTCAATTATCTCTAAATTGATATAGTGATAAAACAATTCCTATTAAAATCTCAGCAAGTTTTTTTGTAGATGTAATCAAAATTATCCTAAAATTTATGTGAAAAGGCAAAGTAAAACAGTTAAAACAATGTGGGGAAAAAAATTAAGTGGGAGAAATTAATCTACCCAATTTCAACTCTTGCTATATAGCTTCTGTAATCAAGACTGTGGTATTGGTAGGAAGATAGACATTATTCATCAATAGAACAGAATATAGCATTCAGAAATATACTCACACAAATATGCACAACAAATATGCTTTTGACAAAAGTGCAAAAGCAATTCAAAGAGGAAATACAGCCATTTTTAACAAATGGTGCTGAAACAATTAGAAATAAATAGGCAACAATTTTAAAAACAAACAAGGAAAACACAAAATCCTTGATCTAAGTCTCATACCCTACAAAAATACTATCTCAATATAGACCACAGACTTATATGTAAAATGAAAAGTAGAAAACTTTTAGAATAAAAGCACTTAAAAGGAAATCTTGGGGTCTAGAATCAGGCAAAGAGTATTTTAGACTTCACACCAAAGTTGTGATCAATTAAAAAAATGTGATAAATTAGACTTCATCAAAAGTAAAGTTTTTGGCACTGTGAAAGATTCTGTGAAGAAAATAAAATGACAAGCTATAGAATAGGAGAAAATATTTGTAGATGACATACTCAAGTAAATCAAATCTAGGGTATATAAAGAATTCTCAACAGTAAAAAACCAAACAATCCAATTAGAACATATAAAAAAGACATGAAGACATTTTATAAAAGAATATACACAAATGGCAAATAAGTACCTAAAAAGACATTCCACATTGCTAGTCATTAAGAAGATGTCAATTAAAATGGCAATGAGAT
>CAUYQG010146327.1:0-17604 GCA_963574415.1 Tarsius wallacei
TTTTTCCAGCTGTAATCTGAGACGGCTGTTACTTAGTTCCTAGGGGAATGGCTTTGTCTTCTGTTTAGTGACATTTCCTTGGGAACGGAGGTGGAGCCTACTTGTAGGTGGGCAGGGCAACACACGTCTCTGCCTGGAGGATTGGCCGGCGTGATTGTTTCACCCTCGCAGATCCTTCCTCTCTGCTCTTTGAGTCCGAGGCGCACGGCTGGTGCTCTGGCCCGGGTTAGAGCTCTGCTCCCAAGCTCCGGCAAAATTGGCCCTGGTCTGTTCCCAGCATATTTCAGTCAGAGATGGAATCAGCTTCTCTGTTAGGCGGGTAACCAGAGCCTCCCCGGTGATCGGAGGCTGGTTCTGGGTATGTTTTAATTAGGGAGAGAGCTGAGACCCGAGATTTCCTACCAGCGGGGGAGCAACCAGGGACACAATAGCCATCCCTGCGTAGGACCAAGGGACCCTGGACCTCAGACCGTGCGTCTGGCTGTGGATGAGTGGGTGGGGGAAGGGAAGCAAGAGTCTTTTGGGGGAACTCACATTCGGAGAATCTCACAGTTCTGCCTGTGTCGCCGCCATCTTGACCCGGAAGCCCCAGGATGCATTTTAAAAGGAATGCTTCTATGCTGCTGTTTGGAATGAAAACTAGTGCAACCTCTTTGGAAAACAGTGTGGCTATTTCTAAAAGTTGACATTGACCTTCCATATGACCCAGCAATCCCCCTGCTGGGAATAAACCCAGAGGAACTCAAATCATTCTATAGAAAAGATACCTGCAAACTCATGTTTATTGCAGCGTTATTCACAATAGCAAAAACATAGAACCAACCATGCTGCCCATCGAAACTAGACTAGAAAAGAACATGTTGTATGTATGTATAAACAATGGAATATTACACAGTCACAAAAAAGGACAAACATAAGGACTTCGCAGCAATTTTGATGATTTAGAGTCTATCACACTCAGTGATCTATCACAGAAACAAAGAACAGAGTACCACATGTTTTCACTCATAAGTGGACCCTGAACATTTATCGTAATAGTACAAGAAAGGGATTGACAATAAGGGTTCCTGATCTCAAAACAGGGAAAGTGGGGACCAAAGGGAGGCCCAAGCTCTTCCTGTACAATGACCACTTGTAAACCCCACATCTTTTAAATAAAAAAAGTAAAAATAAAAAAAAAATTTGAGAAATGTGGAAAACAAAATAAAACATAGGGTAAATGCTCCTTGACATCCATCTAGCCAATGATATTCAGAATATCGCACCAAAAGCTGAGGCAACAAAAAGTATAATAAAATGGGGCTGCAACAATCTAAAATGTTTCTACATACCAAAGAAACAAGCAACAGAATGAAAAGACAACCTACAGGTTGAGAGATAATATTTCCCAACCATGTGTCTGATAAGGAGTTAATATCCCAAATATAGGCTGGATTTGGTGGCTCAGCCTGTAATCTTAGCACTTTGAGAGGCCGAGGAGAGTGGATTGCCTGAGCCTGTGGGTCGAGACCCACCCAGGCAACTTGATGAGACCTCTGTCTCTACAATAAATCAAAAAAATTAGCCGGGCAGAGTAGCGCGCGCCTGTAGTTTTGGTTAATTGGAAAGCTGAGGTGGAAGGATCTCCAGAGCCCAGCAGTTCGAGGCTGCAGTGACCGGGTACGTGCCATGACACTCCAATCTGGGTGACAGAGTGAAACTCCAACTCAAAAAAAAAAAAAAAAAATCCCAAATATATAAAGAACCCACACAACTCAATAGCAAAATAAAATTTTTAAAAATCTGATTAAAGAAAGGACCTGAATAGACATTTTTCAAAGAAGACAAAAATGGACAACATGCATATGAAAAGGTGCTCAACATCACTAATCATTAAGGAAACACGCATCAAAACCATAGGGACATATCACCTCACAACTGTTAGAATGACTGTTAACTAAAAGATAAGGGATAACAAATATTGGCAAGGATGTGAAGAAAACAGAACTCTTATACACTGTTGGTGGGAATATAAAACAAGTATTAAACGTCCTCCCAAAATAAAAAAAAATAGCAATTAAAAATAAGACTAACATATAATCCAGCAATCTCCCAACTTGGCAAATACCAAAGGCAATGAAATCAACACCTCAGAGTGATACTCTTCATACTCACGTTCATTGTTGTATTACAATGAAATAATCAAGTTTCTATAGACAAGTAAATGTATAACGGAATTGTGGTTTATATTTATACAATTGACCATTACACAGCCTTAAAAATAGGACGACATGTTATTTGCAACAACGTGAATGAAACTGGAGGACATTATGCTAAGTGAATAATCTGTACACACTTATACATGGAATCTAAAAAAGTTGAATCCACACAAGCAGAGAGTGGAATTATCTTTTTTACCAGGGTTGGGGAAAAGGGAAGATATTGGTCAAAGAGTCCAAATTTGCAGTTACACAAGATGAATAAGTCTAGAGATGAGAGGTACAGCATGATGGTTACAGCAAACACTTTATTATATGCTGGAAATTTGATGAGAGAAGACTTCGGGTGTTCTCAGGACAGCAAAGAAAGTGAGGAAATGGATATGATATGTTAATTTACTTAACTGTGGTCATTTTACTATATATGTATTTCAAAATAGGTTATGTATGTTAAATATATCGCTTTTATGAACAAATACAAAGTTTAAAATATTTCTTAAGCAGAGTAAATTATTTCAAAACCTCAGTTGGCTTAAGTCATATCCAAATTGCTGTTTATTGAGGATAAACTCCTTGAGGGCCAGGTTCTTTCAACATAGTTATATCTCACTTGTACTGCCTGGCATGTTTGTCTGCACGTAGTAAGTTCTCAATAAGGTTTATTGATTTTAAATTGTTCCATGAGAACAAAAGTCTGCAAAACATTGAGGAATTAGAACCAGGAAAGTTTCTAACTGCACGACAAAGAAGTCAATAGCATGGGAGGTATTGCAAGAAGAATACAACTTTAATAAATACACCATGTACAAATAGGGACATTTTCTGATCAGGTTGTAATTTTCATGGTAATAGAAAACATTTTCAAATGTTGCATGTGAGATAAATGCTGCTGTCGTGTTTGTTATAAATATATGTTTGTTGTTACCAAGTAACTACAGTTTACAATTGCATTCTCCTTGCGGCCTGTCCTCTTCTGTGTGCATGATTGACACAGCTTGGCTCCTCAAAGTCCCTGGAGCATCCTTTGGCTCTCTGCTCACACATGGTCCCCCCACTCCCTTGTGGTGCATTCAACACATCACACACCCCATTGTCAGACACACCCGGCTGAAGTCCTTCTCCCCAACTCACATGCGATTCTGCCCAATCTTTTCATCATCTTCCTGAGTCACTCCTCTCCAGTACTGCTGCATCTGGCTGAGGGGCTTGGAGAATCAGGAATCAGTCCCAGAATTCCTGGATATCTTGTATTGCCAACTGGGATTAACATTTAGTTTGGACTAACCATTCTTTGGCCCTTTCTGAACTGAGAAGCACAGTGAACCTAAGTGTGTCCGGCTGACCCAGTCTTAAATCTCTAAGGCTCCTTCAGAACACAGCAAGGATTTTAACCTTTCTTATTCCTCATTCTCTTGCACTAGGCCACTCTCATTTTTTCTTTGTTTTAACCATTGCTCAATGGGGATAACAATACTAAATGTAACTCAAAGAACTTTATCCTGTAAGGATTAAAAAACGAGGGATAACAATTTTAAAGCAATAAAGAAGCTTTCTAACTCGGCAAGGCCTATTCTACTTTGGTCATGACTGAATTTTGGACATGACGGTCAAAAGTTGTGTTCTGCAACACATGATCATGGAATACTATTTCCAAAGAATGTTAATGGTATTTACTCAAATTAAAAATTTAAAAAAAAGGAAGGCAGCAAGTTATGAGAATGGTTCTAAGCAAAGCTGGATGGAATACACAAAAGTAAACAGGTGGCTTTATGGCAGAATTCTCCAGCCTTTAGTAAATAACAGTGCAGTGGGCATACTGAAGAAGACAGGAAGGCACCATGCAGTATATCTTACTTGAGCCTAATGGGTGAGAGTTAGCATTCCACAGAACATGGGTAGGAAAATATACTGCTCTGTGGGCAGCACTACTGACAGGCTCACACAGGTCATGCATATGTATGAACTGTCACATTGCTGATCATTTTGCTTTGCTTTAGCTCCAAGATTGTGGGGTGTGGATTATCACTGCACTGTAATCTGGTGCTCTTCTGGACCCCAGTAACCAATAGAATAACTAATTAGCTTATTGGCTAAATTAGGTCATGGCTCATTCAGCTAAACATGCAAACATCAATTTCAACTTGCAAGTTCTGTCTGGATTGAAATGTAAAGCATAGTTAATATTCGCCTTGGCCCTAGCTAGTACTTTAGTTAGCATTATCACCCATGAGTTCATATAAATAGGAAATTCAAAAAAGAAGATATGCTTAAGCAGGTATAATTTTCTTTAAAAATGAAAACTGAAAAGCTGGTGTTGCTCACCTAGTGGCCAGATTGTCTGTATATATTTCCAGAATCAACTGATATATATATATGAAAGGATGTTGAAAGCACAAAATGAGATTTTGGTGAATTTTCTCAGTAACATAGCTGAGAATGATATATCTGATGGAGGCCCCCCCTCCCCATAAAAAGGGGAGAAAAGATTCTACTGTCATTCTTGTGGTAAGGGGGTAAGTGGTGGGAAGAAGAGCTAAGGGGGATCTGCTGTTCTATCTCCCTGTGCTGTACTGTGTCCTGAAACTGAATACCAGATTCTCTTATCTGTGAACAGACTTTGGATTCTTAGAAATAAGGGTATCACATTAACCATTGGGGTATCACATTAGTTCTAAAAGATGATTTTGAGAGTGTTTTGCTCATCTCATATGTTTGAGGAACAGTGCTATCTCTGGATCTGGAGTACTATTATTTCAGGATATGGTGTCATGGTAGTAATGAGTTGCCACACTCTGAGCAGTGGTGTTACTTACCAGACTGTGCCTTAAAACAGCATTTATTGCTACAAATTGACAAGGGTATCAATAATTCCTTAAAGTGCAGTAAGCAAAGAGTCCAATTTTCTCCTTTGAAATTTAAAGAGTACAATATTAGAGAGGTTTCATTGTCCAGATAATTCAACTGAAGTGAGGATGTGAGTATTGAACTATAGAAACATATTAATGTTAGTCTAGCTTGGCAGATCTATAATATAATATAAATATAATATATAAATAAAAATAAAATAAATATATTTTCAATATAAAAATATAATATATAAATAAACATATATAATATAAATATATCTATATCATATAATCTATACATAATTTTAATATATTAAATAAAATACTTATGATAGAAAATATTAAATAAAAATGTAATTAGTAGAAATATAAATATAAGCAGACTTTTAACATAAATATTTAAGAAATGAAGTTAATTAATATGACATGAGTCTGTAATTAATCATAAATAATAAAAATAAAATACTATTTGATCATTATAAAGAAGATTATTATCCAAAAATATATATTAATTATCCATAAAGCCTAGAAAGTGGAAATAACTCAAATGTCTATCAGCTGATAAATGAATAAGCTAGAGTTTATATATCATAAAATATAAAGTTATTATACATTAAAGAAACTGAAATAATCATTTGTGATATAATATGTATGAACATTTAAAATATTATGCTAAGAAATAATCCTGTCACAAATGGCCATGTATTGTATAATTCCATTTATCTGAAATGGCCAGAGTGGAGAAATCCATAGAGATAGAACATAAGTTAGTAGCCACTTGGTGCTGAAATAAGGGGAAGAGGATGAAAGGTGACTGCTGTGTGACACAGTATTTCTTTTTGGGGACAATAATAATATATTAGATTATGATGATGGGTGTACAATTTCATGAATATCTAAAAACTTTGAATTTACATTTAAATGGGTGAATTGGTTAATGTGTAAATTATATCTCTAAAAAGATATATTACATATACTCCCAATAGTGTGTCTTTAGATCATAATATTTTAATAAAATTTTCACTATGCTGATTAAAATCTTTTTATGTTTCTATACAGCTGAAGAAAGAATGTTGAGATATTATAAACTAACTCCAAATATTTTTCTCTGCTTCTTTATACTACAAAGAATTCCAACTCTCCTTTGTGAACTCTGGGTAGACCATTCTATATTTTAAAAAAGAAACAAGGACTGTATTTTTTTATTACTGGGAGACTACTTTGTCTCAGTGTATGCTTTCCAGTTTGTCTTCATCTTTTTTTGGTTTATGAAGTATCTGATACAGAACTACCTGAAACAGTTTCTGTCATGTAGAAATTCTGCTGATTTGGAAAATCTAAAGTCTAACTTAGAAGAACATCTTTTTTTTCTTTTTTTTATATTGCAAGTAACTAGAAGTGACAGAATTCTATGAATTATACAAGCACAGATCTGCCCATGACTGCAGTCTGTGGTAGATTGGGGTCAGAGAAGGTAAAATGGAGTCAGACACTCACTGCTATTGACTTCAAGGTATAAGAGTGAGATATCCAAATTCCAAAATAACTTGGTATCATAACAGCAAAATTATGTGTAGTTCATAAACAAACATTTTTAAAGCAATAATGATTAAAATTAATTTTGAAATAGTTTAACAAGGACAGTTTTCAGAATACCATCCTGGCGATAGTTACTCTAATTGCAACTACACAGGAATCTGAGTGCTACTCAGAAGATAATCACTGTGAATGACCTCATTTTCCAAGCCTGGGACACTCTCAAAATAAGCTGTTTCTGTCAATCATATGCCCAGTGCAGCCAGGGTCTTTGGCCCATCATTGTCACCTTCCTAGTCTCTGTTACTCCTTTGGAAGCCAGAGAGGTTCCCTGATGCTCTAGGATCAGGAGACTTTCCTGCCTTCCCACACTCTAAAAGTCTCTCTTTGCTTTCAGCCATTGCTCTGCTCTAATCCTCTAGCATGATTCTCTCAAAGAATTCAGGCACTAGAAAAGTAAAACCCAGAGCCAACTTTTCCAAAGCATTTCAATTTGTAATCAAGCTATGCAAAACTCCCAGGGGCAAGGGAGCACAGTGGCCTGAGAGAAAGAAAGAAAACACAGTGAAAGCAAAATAAATTATCCCTAATTTATCCTGCCATATTTGGACTCACTCTCTAACAATTCAGTCACAATACTTCTGTAGTTATATAGAACAAATTGTGTCATCCAATTTGCCACTGAATGACTTTTCACATTCCCGTGATCCACATTAGTCAGCAGTGGTGATTGCTTAACACTGTTCAGTTTGCTCCTTTGCTGGGTCTTTTCGTCATTCCATCGGCATGAGCCATTGCACCTTGTGCCAGTGTACTCTATGCCCCTTCCCACTAGCCTCTGAATTACATTGTCATCTTCAGTCTCACCCCAATCACTGAGCCTTCTGTTAGTCAAATTTGCATTCCACATGATACATTTCGCCATCTGTGTCTTGCCATGAATATTTTCTGCTGCTCTGTCACAAGGTCTTTTAGTGTCCTAGGTTACCTCATTTCCTTAATTTAGAGATTTCATTATGGTTAATGATTAGAATTTCAACATATATGTATAATTTGAACATGGCATCTCCAACATTCATTTTGTTTTGGGTACTATACAAATCTGGACATATAAGACTGGAGAGTAAATTAATAAACTTCTATAAAAATAGGCTCTTTCTTGCATATTTTTACTTCAGCTGGAGAGAGAGAGAGAGAGAAACTGTGTGTGTGTGTGTGTGTGTGTGTGTGTGTGTGTGTGTATTTGTGTCCGTATATAGTGAAAGTAAATAATGAATGAAAACTTTGAGTCAACGTCTCATTTGGAAAGGAAAGTTAAATTCCTACAATTGTCAGATAGATACCTTAAAGCCTTAAGAAGCCTAAATTAATTACCTGAATTAACTCACTTTGGTGTGAAATGGAGCATTCAAATTTTTGCCCCATTCAAGCTACTTAGGTAAGTCTGTATCTTAGAAAGTTATTTTTTGTCCTTCTAGACTAGTTATAAACAATCCTTTGATCAATTAGACATATTTTCTAAATACAAACCATTGATTTAAAAGATGCAGATAGAAAACCAACCTCTTAATTAATTAGGTAGGCTAGCATTGTACTAGGTACTATGAGGGATTGAAAATAGTCTGATGTCTTTGCCTCGGCACATACACAGAAAAAATAAAATCAAATATATAACAATAGAACCCCAAATATCATAAGGTAGGATATTTTTCAGATAAATGCTATGCACATTAAACACTTTCAGTTGAATCTTAAAGAAATCATGTAGAGAATTATTCTGTAGGCCATTTTTCATCCCCGAGGGCTATATTTTATTGGTATTAAATTAAACCATAAGGTTAGAATTAGGAGATGTTTTTTACAAGAGGGATGGCAGAAAAAAAGAGTAGGAAAGCAGGAGTAAATGTAGGGGGAAGGGAAAAAGGCAGAACTGAAAAGGAGAGAATACATGAATATAAAAGCAAGAGAGAATGTCACCAATAAATGCCATGCTGTTAAGTAGCACCTGTGCCACAAAACCCAAGATGCCCTCTGGAACGGGAGGGAACATGGAGTATTGGATGAAAATCAAGTTAATGTGAGTGGAACACTTAACTTACCTTAGTCTCATTTATCTTTTCTGTAAAGGAAGGGACAGTCTGACCCCAAGATCACCAAGTTTTCTTTTTGATTTAAAATTTGAAAAAAATCTATGAAAGGTCATACTCTAAGCCAGGTAGCAGCTGAGAAACTCAAGTATGTGTTTACATTCCAAACATACTCCAAAAGCAGCCTGCAAAGTTTGAGAAGGCCCCTGAATTTGTCCCCCCAAAAAATCTTAAATATGAGCTGCTCTATGGACTTTGTTAAAGTGTTCTTTTCTTCTTTTGAAAGAAACCTCTGTCTGAAAAAAGCCATCTGGGAAATATTCACCTCAAGTTTTTTTTGTAGGGTTGAAACACTGCTGCATGCTAACTGCTTAGAATGAGTACAAATCTACCCAATGGTCACTAACTGCCATCAAAACCCTAAATCACTTTCAGCTTCAAGGAGACATATGTGTTGGGATGGGTCCCATTCAATTAGTCTTTTTCAGTTGAACTCTGGAGTTTAGCAGGGCTCAAGCCAACTCTTAATAAATACACCAGATTTTAGCATCTGGAAGGAAGTCGATCCAAAACAAATTATATGATCCACATAGTATGTGGCTCTGGTGTGGTCATTTGATTCCTGAGTGATGACCATACTCTGGATGTGTAGGACGAACTTTTAACCTAACAAATGACAATTTAGCAAACAACAGCTGCATAGCCCTTTCACCAATTGAGCTATAAAAATTCATATGAAATGAATTGTGTTTACAGAGGTATTAGTGCTTCAAAAATGGCTATTTCTTTAGTCCATAAAAAATAAGAAAAGTCTGCAGCAATCACAGCTCTTCTTTAAGAGATAGACCATGCCTTGGAAAGACAGATAAGATTCATGTCTTCTCCTGCTCAACTGGCTATTTGCTTTCATCTTTAGTTCTAGTTCCAATCTTTGTTGAGGAAAGAATGACTATCTTGGATGGTGTAGTTAACGTGGTTTATGCTAGGCTTTATGACTAGTTAAAATGAATTGAAAATTGCATGATGGCATCACAAATTAGCATGCTGTCATTGGACTTCCCCAGGTTGTGTCCTAATCCTGCACCCTAGGCACTTTCAGGTGCTTATTGATTCGATCTACAGATTCAGTTATAGCAAATGACACTGTGTGGTCAGTCTCTTAATTACTTAATGCAGTCTCCATGGGTCATGACAATATGCATGTTAAAACACATGGTTTAAATATAGCTGGAACAAGTCTGGCTGAGGCAATTTTAATAAAAGCTGTTGTATCTAAATGGGAGGTGTCTCAAATTCATTTAGACAAAGTGTTTTCAGTGGAAATGATGCATTATCCTAAAAAGCCATTTGGATGATGTTATCTGTTATGGATAAAATGATCAAATGAAAAGAATAATTTAATAACTAATCCATAAATGTCTGTATGTTGAGGTCTAGATGAGAAGGGTAGTATTTTGCTATGCAGCAAGTCTCCCTTTTGAACTAGACTAGGGAAGAATCATGATGTCTAATTACTAAGCAGAGTTTAGTGCGTTCTTATTAAGAACTCTCACCTTGTCTTAAACATCTCTGAGGAACATCTAAATGCTTGATATGGAAAATGAAAATAATAATCCACAGGCAGGAAATCAGTTTAACTACATCATCTATCAATTTCCTTCTAGTTTTAAATTTTTATTATTCTATGAAATCAATTCACTTATTTTTTTTTTATTCATTTTTGTTGGAGATGACTAGCTGGTTTTTATTTCTTATTTTCTTTTTCCTTTTCTTTTTTATTTTTTTTATTTCCCCCTTCTATTTGGTCCCATAATATTTCAAGGAAACCAACGATAAAGATCTGGTTGAAAATCCTGAGCTCAGGCATGGGGAGGTGAGGTCTTTAGTTCTTAATGATTCCAAGATTGTTAAACATTCCATGAGTAATTGAAAGTTGCACACATTTTCTTATTGATTCATCATTTCACACATAAATTTCTACTAGGACTTGCATGTGTTTCTGTTAGGTCCTTGACTAATTAATGTGCATTAATTTTTTTTTAACTACTGGAGCTCAGAGTCCAGAATCAAACACTATCCTGTGTCATTTAACATCTTATTCATTTCTAGTTTTTATGTAAAAGGAAGTGCTTCCGAAACTGCAAAAACAAATCAAGATTGCATTATCAAAGTTTAATTGTTCTCAGAATATACTGTAATTGCTTTCATAGTCTTATTAATCTAGCATTTAGAATGTATAATGTACTCCATCATCACAGTTATATTTCACATTAATTCTATGGTATGTGAGAGAAGTAAAAGGAAAAGATGTATCTAATAGTGGAGTAAGGTAATTACCCTTCCAGGAAACTAGCCCAGTTTGTTAGTAAGAATGAAAAAAAAAATTAAAGAAACTAATTTTTAGTAAGAAATTTGTCCATGATAAAGACTTAGCCTTCATGACTTTTCATGTCTCGGCTTTTGAGCCAACGACAAATTTTGAAATGTCTAGCCCATTGCTAAACTCCAACAGCTATGCTCTCTTTTCTATGTATTCATTAGTCTCATGAACTCTGAGATCATGAGACTATAACATTTCTCTAAAAATAAAGGAACTTGAATAATTCTCTTGTGGCATATACAAACCACAACTCCTATGCCAGTTGAATTATACTGTTGAGCAGTTTCATCTTCAATAGCAGTGATGGACAAGTTCCTCTTCCCTGACCCCACTGCCATCTGTCATCCTGGATTCCACCTACAGTGCATTGTATGAGCTACACTGAACAGGTTTCACCCTGGTCAAGGTCACTGCTCAGCCAATAAGAACTGATGGGGTCACTGCAAATATCCAAATTACTTCCAAATGGAGGTGCTGACAGTCACTGCTAATGAGTACTGTTTTGTCAGACTTGGTGATGACCGTTGACAACATCTTTCTTCCAGGCTGCCAAAATTAGTCTTATTTTTCTCCTTTTGACATTTAAGTAGTATCTGATACTTAAATGCACATTTGAGGGTAATCTGAATACTGTGTTCAAAGATGAATTTGCAGAAGTGATATAACTGATGGTGTCATTATCTATCCATTAGTTAAAAAAATATCGTATTTGCTTATCTCAAGAATGATCTAGGTCTGCAGCTCTGGGTAACTTCTATTGGAGAAGTAGATGTGAGATACAGTAATCCATATGCCAGTAAGTATAGCACAATGATGATAGAGCAAATACCTAAGTTTTCCACATATGCTCTGTGCTGGCCAATGAGATGCAGAATTTGGAAGAGAATAGGTCATTCAAAACTGTACTTATTATTCTAAAATAACAACATCTGCTTATGCTGGTACTTGGATGTTATGACAAAACAATCAGGTATTTTATCAAATAGACTCTTAAGATCAAGGCCCTGCCCCTTTACTTTTCCAGTTTCCTGTGTAGATAAGTCAGCCCTACCAAAAGAAGCCACTTTTTAAAAATGATAAGGCATTAGAGCATGTAGGAGCGTGTGGATAGGAACTCTAGAAATGGTGTGGTTAGATCATTGACAAGTCTACAGTTCAATACAGGGTAGAACAGCTTAATAAATAACTTTGTCCTCTAATTGTAAAATGATTCTACTCAAGCAGCTATCTTTGCTCTATATTTTCGCATACTAATGCCCAAGAGCGTCACAGTTAGACACTAACACTTCTCTTTCACTGCTACTTGAGTCTTTTATTGCTCACAAACTTAAATTTCACGAAGAGAAATTCTATCTCCTTAGGATTCTATTTTCTTAGCCCCCAAGGAAATGTCCATGATATCTCTGTTCTCTACTTCGTTGACTAAATATAATCTCTGTTCATAAATAGACAATTACTACCTGTTGCCTCAGGATTCTATTGTCCACTTTTCTTCTCACCTAAATCTTGAAGGCTGCTTTATCCCTATTTTATAACTTGAAGTAAAATTATTTCAGAAATACAGGAATTTTCTCAGAATATTCATAAGTTATGAAATATTGTCTGTTTTTTAAATCCCAGATAATTGTCACAGAGATTTACTTTGTCATCTTAATTTTAATTAAAATTAATACATGTGATGTCTTTTTTCTTCAAAAATAGTTATAGTGAAATCAGTTTTTATGTTCCACTCTATTTGCTAAACAACACCTATTTTTAAAAATCCTTTACTGCAGATAAAAAGGACCAAAGATATTTGGGACAGATTTATGATCTAATGTCTGAGGAACAAATCCAAAATTAACTATGAGTCAAAGATAAATAAAATAGAAGCCTTAATATAGATACAAAGTTCTAGATGACGATAAGATTCTCAACATTCTTTTTCCATTGTAATTTTTCTTGGGTTATTTCCTCCTTCCTTGTAGCTTAAACCATCTCTTTTGTGAAGAATCTCTCGGTGGTTTCTCTGCCAGTTCTGAATTATGTGAATCTTTTCCCAGTTTTGCATTCAGTAACCTAATGTTGGGTAGGTTGAACTTGGCTATGATGGTAGTACTGTATTTACACCATAGAAATGGTCAAATGCTGCCCATCAAGACTTTTTTCTCCTCCATCTTCTGAAGGACCAGTAGTTAAAGCATTATCAATTCACCACTGGTCTTAATCCTATCTTTCTTTAATTCTAGTTAAGTCATGGTAAAAATAATTTTACTTTATTTGTCCTTTGTCTTAAAATAAGCATACCAAAAAAGCATTTTAATTTAGTGAATGATTTATAAAAAGTAAACAAAACTAGTTTTTTTAGAGAATTCTTCTCCATATATTATTCTAAAAGACACAGGTAATTTTACACAAAGATAAATTGTATGGTTTTAGAATCTGGTTTAGTTGTTCTAATTGAAGATTATTTCTCATTATTTACAGATAACAAAAACATTGGCTTCACTATGGAAGATGGGAGAAAAAGAGAAAGAAATGAATTTTCTCTTCCCTCCTTCCAAAATCTACCTTCTCCTCTCAATCATGAAACATAAAAGTAAAACAGAGCCTTGGCACTCAAAATGTGTCCTGCAGACTAGCAACCTGGGTATCTGGCAAGAGCTTGTTAGAAAAGTAAAACCTCCAAATCAACCCTGGACTTACAGAATGAAAATCTGCTTTTTAACAAGGCTCAGAGGTGACACATACACATTCAAGTCTGAGAAACACTGGAATTGCAGAGTTAAAGGACAAAGGGGACTAGGAGAACAAAGGGACTTGGGGGGAGAGTAAGATGATGTTGGACTAGGCCAGAGGTATTTCCATTCAGTTACCAGGCCCTGGGATATGCTGGCTTCTCTACAAGGAAGAGGCACAATAAAGGACAAAATTGAGCTTTTAAAATGACTTTTTAAAGAAGACTTTTCTATTCACTGTACTTGTGGCTGGTTATCCCTTAGCACCTGTTGCAAAAAGACAATGATCCTGACAAGATAATTCTCAACTACTGGTGAGAAATTTGGAGAAAATTATCACTATGATCCTGAGGGTGATGTTTTTAATTTTTCATAAGTTGAAAATATGGGCTGAGGAAAAGTATAATATTTCATTTTGACCCTGTTTCATACTGAGATCATGTGTAGCTGAGCAAAGCCAAATGAAATTGACCAAAAAAATTTGGTCAAGTTAGACAATGCAATTGAACAGCAGCTAGCCCATGAAATGGAATCACAGAATTTTAAGCTTTTACTTACTTGTTGCTGACAGTTGAATGCCTGTAGTTCCAGCTACTTGGAAGGTTGAGGCGGAAGGATCGCCTGAGCCCAACAGGTCAAGGCTGCGGTGGCCGGGAGTGGCCACTGCACTCCACTCTGGGCGACAGAGGGACACTCCAACTCAAAAAAAAAAAAAAAAAAGAAAAGAAAAGAATAATCATTTTGTGGTCTTGTGTGCACTTTTCCACACTACATAATCGTGTCTCTCAGTCACAAAATGTGACTTTATTACAAAATGTACAACTTCTTTATAGTCTCAATTTTATCATCTGGAAGATGGTTGTGTGTGACAGCTCTTGGAACCACCCTGGTCTGTCCATCTAGGCACACACTTTTCACCCCAGAGTATTCTGATCTGTAGAAGCCATTTAACTAAAAACACTTAATTCTCTGGCTCCAGCTGTTCCAGAGTACTCTGGCAATGTGTTGCCCTTAGGTTTTTTGGATTATTATTATTTTTTATTTTTTTTATTTTTTGAGTCAGGTCTCACTCTGTCACCCTGGCTGGAATGCAGTGGCACAATCATGGCCCACAGCAGCCTCGACTTCCTGAGCTCAGGTGATCCTTCCTCCTCAGCCTCCCAAGTAGCAGGGACACTACCACACCCGGCTACTATTTTAAATTTTTTGTAGGAATGAGGTATTACTAAACTGCTCAGGCTGGTCTTGAACTCCTGGGCTTAAGCGGTCTTCCCACCTTGGCATCCCAAAGTGCTGGGATTACAGATATGAGCCACACACCTGGGTGGTTTTTTTAAATTCTTAATGTATGTTAATTTTATGTTTAGTAAATTTGTTAGATTTTCTCAACTAAAATATGTATAGACATAGTGAATATGTCTACACATGAGCAGTCTTTCTAGATTAGTCTTAATCATTGATTTTTTTGATAATAAAAATAATGTGCTACACATTTCAAAGATTGTGGTATTGTGCTAGTTAATAGATATTCTGATGTTATATGGTGGAATCATATTATCTACAAAGGCAAACATCTATACATAGGAAGACAAAGTTGAAGTCCTCATTTATACATATTGTTCTAATTTTTTTTTTTTTTTGAGTTGGAGTCTCACTCTGTCACCCAGACTGGAGTGCAGTGGCTGCTCCCGGCCACCGCAGCCTCAACTGCTGGGCTCCGGCGATCCTTCTGCCTCAGCCTTCCAAGTAGCCGGAACTACAGGCATGCACTACCATGCCCAGCTAATTTTTGATTTATTGTAGAGATGAGGTCTCGCCAATTGCCCAGGCGGGTCTCGAACCCGCGGGCTCAGGCAATCCACTCACCTTGGCCCCCAAAGCGCGGATTACAGGCTGAGCCACCAAGCCCAGCTTGTTCTAAATTTTTACCAAAATTATTATTGACATTAAAGGTCACTTGTGTCTCAGAGCATCTATGGAAGGCCCTTTATAATGTAAAACGTCATCATAGTATTCTACTTATTCTCTTATTAATGTCGAGTTTCTTAGTATTATTATGCCTCAGTTTCCTCATGTGTAAAAGGGAAATAATAGTACCTACTTCCCAGGTTTGAACATGAGAATTAAACAAGATGATGCATATCAACTCCAATCCCTGGAAATTAGTAAGCATCCCATTAATGTTAGCTTGAGTGTCATCATTGTATTCTTACTTATTCTTTTATAAAATCTTCAATTCACAATGTTGGCAATATTCACATGCATTCAGTAGTTATACAGTTACTTAAAAACTTAATATCAAGTGGTTCTATGTGTTTTGACACACACATGTAATAAAAGCCTAATCACAGGGTACTCACCGAATTATTGAGAAAAGAGAAGCCCTCATTATCACTGTAATTTCTATTACAATTTATTTCTAATTTGTTCTTGAAGTCTTTTTCTTAAGAGTGGCTATAAGCCAAAGTAGCCACACTTTAGAAGAGTCCTGACCAGAGAAAAGTTAGGCTCAGATTGAGGTATGTTGGTCAGGTGAGACACAATGAGAAAGTAAAACCTATAAGCGTTAAACATAAAAATGTATTACTTACCCATTGCAGACAGGTTATAAGAGTTAATGTGAGGGTGACAGGAAGTCTGGCAGGGAGCTCAACAAATAAATAAGGAGCGAGATACTAAGAAAGCACAAGAAAGGACTGGTGGGACTATGCCTTTGTTAAAGTCCATGGGCATTATTCATTAGGCGTTCCTGCAGCAGTTGTAGATTAGAGAGGTTGAAGACATTGTTTGCAAGGGGGGGGATCTTATTTACATGACTCTGGTGTTGACTATTAGGCTTTTATTATGGTCAGCAGGAGTGTATGTTGGATTCTCGGTGCGTGAAATGAGAAACAAATGGACTACATTACAAACAACTAGGCAGGGAGGGGAAGTTTTTACTAGGCCAAATGTGACAGTGTACAACTGGGTTTCAGACAACTTAAGTAGGGCCTTAAAATGTATGCCAAGGCAGGAACTATATTTAACAATTTTATAACAAGTATTCTCCCACTGCTTGAACCTTATTGACTGCTAATTGTACCTCTCAGCTCAAATTCTTTTAGGAAGCAGTCAGGGCACCAATCGATCAATCAATCAAAGTAAATGTTTACTTCTCATCTCCCTCTTCTTAAATATATCTAAATCCTCAAAACATCTACATTGACCAACCCTTCTCAAAACTCAATAGCAGACCATGGTTATTTCATTATTTACTGCATTAACATGCATATATATCTACCCTGATCTCTGCTTAATAGCTTCAATTTAGGAATCAAAATCAGTGGATTTTTTTTGGATATTAGTCATGTTTCCCACCCCTACATCTATAGAAAAGCTCTTTTTCATCCATATTAACCATTCTGAATTCTATACAACACAATCCATTCTAAGCTCTCCCAGCAGTCAGAAGCCTTCCCTAATTACCACTGCAATGAAGTCTCCATTCCCTAAAATTCTAGCACTTGGGTGGTAAAGGACAGAAAGCAGATGTAGTTTTTAGTTCAGCAGCTTGCTAGCTGTAGAAACTCTGAGCTTATTCTCCCATCCATAAAAGTCCTATAAGAATGTATAACAAATAAGTATTGTTGTGGGACATAGATAATGAATAAACAGAACTGAAGCATCACAAAGTAGATTTTTAAATTACGTTTTCTTGCGGGGGTCCTGCCCCTGCAGAGATCAGGGGTCTTGAGGTGAGACTGTGTCAGCGATTTAACTGGAGGGATAGATATTAGGAAGAAAGAAAGAAGAGAGAGAGAGAAAGAAGGTGGACTCCTGTTCAGGGTATTGAGCAGAAGC
>CAUYQG010146343.1:0-13910 GCA_963574415.1 Tarsius wallacei
GGTTCGAGACCCGCCTGGGCAACTTGGCAAGACCTCATCTCTACAATAAATCAAAAATCAGCCGGGCGTGGTAGCGCGCGCCTGTAGTTCCGGCTACTCGGAAGGCTGAGGCGGAAGGATCGCCGGAGCCCAGCAGGTCGAGGCTGCAGTGGCTGGGAGCGGCCACTGCACTCCAGTCTGGGCGACAGAGTGAGACTCCAACTCAAAAAATAATAATAATAAAATAAAATAAAATTGCCAGGCCCTGGTTGAAGTGCCAGTGCTTTTGTTCTTAGCACATAAAGTGACAACAGGACAGTTGAGACTTGCCACATGGGAGAGCAGTTTCTTGTCTGCCACCTGCAGGGCTGTATGTGATGCATGGTGCTTCTGCCACACCCTGCCATGTGAGAGATAGATGGTCAGTTCAGACATAAGGGCAGGAGGACACCAACTGGTGCAATGGCCTAGCGGAGGGCCAGCATCTAGTCTGCATTCTGGGCACATGAGAGCAGGTGCTTTAGAACCCACTTGGCCACAGGGCTGGGCAGTGGCAGACTAAGCAGGGAACTTGCTGACTCAGACTGAGACAGGGCTGGCATCCTGGCTCAGCCATTCACTGTCTGTCACTATGGGATGGGGGTGTCATCACTGTGAGCCTCAGTTATCCTGTTGATAAAATAGATGTAATGTCTCCTTCCTACCACATGGTTGATGGCAGGTGCCTAGCCACTAGTGGGTGCTTTTCTCAGTGCAGCGCCATTGCAGGAAGCCAGGCAGTCCTGACCAAGTACACTGGCTGGGCACCCTGGAGTTTATGACTAATCTCTGGACCTTAGTTTTCTCTTCTGTAAAATAGGAATACTGCCCTGTTTTGGGGGGTTCTGGCTCAGTAGACATGAGGGGCCCCATGTGCTCACCACAGACGCAGTGATGTCTGTTCTTGCTAACCACACTAGTAGACATGGCCCTCTTGGGCCTCTATGTCCTGGCACATGGCCAGTAGCCTCACCCCCTGCTATTTCGCAGGGGAGAGCCAGTGCCCCCCAGACAGAAGCAATGGATATTCTAGAGGACCCACCCACTGCCTCTTGAGGTGGCAGAGAGTTCCAGATCACAGAAGCTTAGCCTCACAAAAACATGTCCACTGCAGACCTTGGCACCAGAGTGATGGAGGGGGGAGGGTGGCAAGTTGTGCTGTGCCTTAAACTGTTCACTGGAGGGCCTTGGTCATACTGCATGGACCTGTTCAAAAGGACACACATCATCACAGGCACCCCCCCCCCCCACCAGGGAAGCCAGAACTGGGTGCCCAGCTCTGACTATCCCATTTCAATTCTGCCAACTTGCACAATGCCTGTGAGAGTCCCAGTGAGATGAGCTTGTCCCTGGACGGGCTCCACTCATTCCACAGTGATCCCAAGGAGTCATGTGATTGGTTGGGGAGACCAGTGGGACTTAGAGGAAGTGACTTGCCACAGAAGGTGCACTTAAGCCCCTGCTCTATTCCTCAGCCCTGCATCATATCCTATTCCCCCTCTGCTGGTTAGACATCTGGCTCCAATACAGATAAGAGATTCAGCCTGGAAGCATGACAGTTCAGAGCTCTGATGTGAGCACACCCACAGTGGCCAGGCCAAGGCTGGGAGCCTGCTATTGCCACAGGTGAAGCTTTGTATTGGGGCTGGCTCACTGCTGTGCTCTGTGTCCACAGGGAAGGTACTAGGGACCTTACAGTCCATCTGGGTTAGATTCTGTGGTGACAGTTAGTGCTCTAGCAGGAGAGGGAAAGAGAAAGAGATGACACTGACATTGTCAGTAAACCAGTGAGGGATCATGATGTCATTCTGCATCCATGTTTTGGTCTGGAGATCCCACCAGACACCACATTGCTGCCAGGTCAATCCTAAATGCCCACACCCAGCATTGCTGGAGGCTCCAGTGGCCCACCCCTGACCCCCAGCATACATCCCTGAACCCCCACAGACACATTCATCACCACTGGCCTGGTGCATGCCCTTCCAGAGAACCCGGGAACCTTCTTGTTCCCTAAACAGCAGAGCTGTGTGCAGGCCCTGGATAGTGGTGCCACAATCAGCAAGCCACCAAGTGACATCTCCCAACAAGAGAGTGGTGACAGACCTACAGAGAAAGTGCCAAGACACAGCAACCTGGCCAGACCTTGAGACCTCAGGGGACGGGCTTTGCTGTTGGCACAGGTTCTGCCCAGATTGGCTCTGTTCTCTGCCTCCAGAACCTGCTCTACCGAAGCCAGCCATCAGGACTCCCCCAGAGTCTGAGCACCACAGTGTCACAGCTCAAAAGCATGTAATAGGATATGCTGCCCAGTTGCTCATGCTCAGGCTGACTTTTCCAAGGAGGGCTAGGGGAATCTTTCTTTCATATTTTGAAATATTACGCAGCCATAAAGAAGGACAAAATTATGAACTTCGCAGCAACCTGGATGGACTTAGAGTCTATAATACTGAGTGATCTATCACAGAAACAAAGAACCGAGAATCACATGTTCTCACTCATAAGCAGATCTTGAACGACTATCGTAATACTATAAGAAAGGAATTGGCAGTAGTGGGAAACTACTGGGGGGGGGAGGGGCACCTCATCAACTAGGCTACCTGCATAATGAACATTTGTATACCTAACCCTGAATTGTACTCCACATATTTAAAATAAAAAGTTCATTTAAAACAAAATATTTTGAGGCCAAGTGCAATGGCTTATGCCTGTAATCTCAGCACTTTAAGAGGATGAGACTGGAAAATGCTTGAGCTCAGGAGTTCAAAACCAGCCTAGGCAACATAGCAAGACCTCATCTCTACAAAAAATTAAAAAGTTAGCTGGGTGTTGTGGCACGTGCTAGTAGTTCCAGCTACTTGGGAGACTGAGGCAGAAGGATTGTCTGAGCCCAGGAGATCAAGCCATGATCACACCATTGCATTTCAGCCTGGTGACAAAGTTAGACTCTGAATCAAAAACAAAAAAACATACTTTGTTGTTGGGGTTTATTCTAGACAATTATGCTTCATTTACTCAACAGATGTTAGTTGAGCATCAACCTGCATCAGGTATGGGTACAGCTGCTGGGATGAGGCAGGAAACAAAGCCCTGCCTCTTAGAGAAGAGACAGTGCTGAAGAGAAAACGCCACACAGATAGGAGGGTGGCATATCGAGGTTCAGTCTTATGGGGGTGGTTGTGGCAGACCTCACTAAAAAAGTGCCCTTTGAGCAAAATCCAGAAGGAGACCTGGAGTATCCAGAGATAGGAGCAGTGACTGACCCTCAGCCTTGCTCGCCCACCAGGTTGCCAACATTGAGCTCTATTACAGAGCCCTGGAGTTCTACTTGGATTACAGACCACTACTCATCAATGACCTTCTGCTGGTGCTGTCACCCCGGCTGGACCACACCCGGACAGTCAGTTTCTTTTCAAAGGTGGGTCATCCAGAACCCTGAGTCCAGGAGACTGTGTTGGGCTAGCTCCTCCAAGGTCATCTGAATGGAAACATCTTTATAAATGATTTCCTCCAATTTCAAGATTCATCAATGTATCAAATGGTTTTAGATTTCAGACAGAGTCACACCTCATTTTATTGCACTTTATTGCATTTTGCTATATTGTATATTTTAAAAATTAAAGGATTGTGGCAATCTGTATCAAGCAAGTCTGATGATGCTATTTTTCCAACAGCATGTGCTCATTTCATGTCTCTGTATCATGTTTGGGGAATTCTCTCAATATTTCAGATTTTTCATTATGATTATATCTGTTATGGTGATTTGTAATCAGTGACCTTTGATGTTACAATTTTGATTGTTTGGGAGTATTGTGAATTATGCCCATATCAGATAGCAAACTTAACAGATAAATGTGTGTGTTCTGACTGCCCCACCAACCAGCTGTTCCCCCATCACTTTCCCTCTCCTCAGACCTCCCTATTCCCTGAGACATAGCAATATTGAAATTAGGCCAGTTAATAACTCTACAGTGTTCAAGTGAAAGCAAGAGTCACATATCTCTCATTTTAAATCAAAAACTAGAAATGATTAAGCTTAGTGAGGAAGGCATGTCAAAAGCCAAGAGAGGCCAATGTCTAATCCTCTTGCACCAGTTAGCGTAGTTGTGAGTGCAAAGGGAAAGTTCTTGTAGGAAATTAAAAGTGCTACTCCAGTGAACACATGAATGATAAGAAAGTGAAACAGCCTTAATGCTGATATGGAGAAAGTCTGAGTTGTCTAGACAGAAGATCAAACCAACCAAAACATCATCTTAAGCCAAAGCCTAAATCAGAGCAAGGCTTTTAACCCTCTTTAATTCCATGATGACTGAGAGAGGTGAGGAAGCTGTAGAAGAAATTTGGAAGCTAGCAGAAGTTGGTACATGAGGTTTAAGGACAGAAGCCATCCCCATAACATAGAAGTGCTAGATGAAGCAGAAGAGCTGATGGAGAAGCAGCAGCAAGGTATTCAGAAGATCTACCTGAGATCATTGTCGAAGGGGACACACTCAACATATTTTCGGTATAGACAAAACAGCCTTCTTTTGGAAGATGATGCCATCTAGGACTTTCATAACTAGAGAGAAGTCAATGCCTGGCTTCAAAGAACAAGCTGACTCTCTTATTAGGGCTGGTTACTTTAGATTGATGTCTGCTCATTTACCATTCCAAAAATCCTAGGGCCTTTGAGAATTATGCTAAATCTTGACTGGGCGCAGTGGCTCATGAGCACCTATAATCCCAGCACTTTGGGAAGCTGAGGTGAGAGGATCATCTGATTGCCTGAGCCCACCGGTTTGAGACCAGCCTGGGCAACTTGGTGAGACTTCATCTCTACAATAAATCAAAAAATTAGCTGGGCATGGGGGCATGTGCCTGTAGTTCCAGCTACTTGGAAGGCTGAGGTAGAAGGATCACCTGAGCCCAGCAGGTCGAGGCTGCGGTGGCTGGGAGCATGCCACTGCACTCCAGCCTGGGTGACAGAGTGAGACTCCAACTCAAAAAAGAATTATGCTAAATCTCCTCTGCCAATATCTGGAAATGAAACAACAAAGTCCAGGTGACTACACATCCATTCACAGAATGGTTTACTGAAAAGTTTAAGCCCACTGTTGAGACATGCTGCTCAGAAAAAAAAGATTACCTTCAAAAGATTACTGCTTACTGACAATGCACTGGTCACTCAAGAGCTCTGATGGAGATGTACAAGGAGATGAATGTTGTTTTCATGGCTGTTAACAAAACATCCATTCTGCAACCCATGAATCAAGGAGAGTTTCAACTTTCAAGTCTTATTATTTAAGGAGTATATTTTGTAAGAGTAGAGCTGCTCTAAATAGTGATTCCTCTGATAGACCTGGGAAAGTAAATTGAAATCTTCTGAAAAGAATTCACCATTCTAGATGCAATAAGAACATTTATTTATGAAGCTGGACATGGTGGCTCATGCCGGTTATCCCAGCGCTTTGGGAGGCTGGGGCAGGAGGATTTCTTGAGGCCAGGAGTTCAAGACCAGCACGGGCAACATAGAGAGACCCTGTCTCTACAAAGAGTTTTTAAAAATTCGCCGGGCATGGTGGTGTACACTTGTAGTCCTAGCTACTAGGGAGGCTGAGGTGAGAGGATCATTTGAACTTAGGAATTTGAGGCTGTAGTGAGCTGTGATCTGCCACTGTACTCCAGCCTGGGTGACAGAGCAAGACCCTATCTCTAAAATAAAATTAATCTATGTGAAGTGAAAGAAGCCCAGCACAGAAAGACAAATATTGCACATGTTCTCAATCATATGTGGAAGCTCAAAAAGTTGATTTCATGGAGCTAGAGAGTAGAATGATAGTTACCAGAGGCTGAGAAATGGGGAGCTGGGAGAGGGCTGAAGAGAGGTTGAGTGATGAGTACAAAAATACAGTTAGGTCGGGCACGGTGCCTCATGCCTATAACCCCAGCACTTTGGGAAGCTGGGTGGGAGGAGTACTTAAGCCCAGGAGTTCGAGACTAGCCTAGGCAACATAGCAAGACCGTGTCTCCACAAATAATAAAAAAAATTAAGGCAACCCCTTTGGGTCCCCTCCCATTGGAGGAGACTTTCTATCCTCTTAATAAATCCTGTTTTCTAAAAATAAAAATCAGCCAGGTGTGGTGGTGCATGCCTGTAGTCCCAGCTACTTGGGAAGCTGAGGCAGAAGGATGCTTGAGCCCAAGAGTTTGTGGCTGTGGTGAGCACTCCAACCTGGGCAACAGAGTGAGACCCTGGCTCAAAAACAAAACAAAGCAAAAAATACAGTTGGATAGAAGGAATAAGTTGGATAGCACAGTAGAATGACTATAGTTAATAATTTATTGTATATTTCAAAATAGCTAGAAGAGAAGGTTTGAGACATTCCCCAAATAAGTGATAAATGCTTTAGGTGATAAATGCTTGAAATGATAGATGATTGAGGTGATTTGGTCATTACATATTCTATACATGTACAATTTTTAAGTATTGGTAAAAATAAAAAATAAAGAAAGATACCAGTATATAAGGAGAAAATATTCATGATTCACGAGAGGAAGTCAGAATATCAGTATTAACAGGAGTTTAGAAAAAGTGAATTCACCCCTCATGGATGACTTTGAGGTTCAGGACATCAGTGGAGGAAATCACTGCAGATGTGGTGGAAAGAGCAAGGAAACTAGAATTAGAAGTGGAGCCTGAAGTGGGACTGAGTTGCTGCAATCTCAGGATGAAGCTTGAACGGATGAGGAGTTGCTTCTTAGGGATAAGCAAAGAACAGAGTTTCGTGAGATGGAATCTACTCCTGGTAAAGATGCTGTGAACACTGTGAAATGACAACCAAGGGATTTAGAACATTCTATAAACTTAATTGATAAGGCAGCGGCAGGGTTTGAGAGGAGGGACTCCAATTTTGAAAGAAGTTCTGCTGTGGGTGAAATGCTATCAAATATCACCACATGCCAAAGAACAATCGTTCATGAAAGGAAGAGTCAATCGATGGGTAAACTTCACTGATGTCTTTTTTTTTTTTTTTTAATATGGAACGCTTCACCAATTTGCGTGTCATCCTTGCACAGGGGCCATGCTAATCTTCTCTGTATCGTTCCAATTTTAGTATATGTGCTGCCGAAGCGAGCACGACTGATGTCTTATTTTAAGAAATTGCCAGTCACCGCAGCTTTCAGCAACCACCACCCTATTCTGATCAGTCAGCAACCATCAGCATTGAGACAAGACCCTCTACCAACAAAGAGAATAAGAGTTGCTGAAGGCTCAGATGAATGTTAGCATTTTTTAGTAATCAAATATTTTTAAATTAAGGTATATACACTTTTTGTAGGCATAGTGCTATTGCACACTTAATAGACTACTGTGTAGTGTAAATATAACTTTCATATGCA
Source organism: Tarsius wallacei (assembly GCA_963574415.1). Lineage (NCBI taxonomy): Eukaryota > Metazoa > Chordata > Mammalia > Primates > Tarsiidae > Tarsius > Tarsius wallacei. The sequence continues at coordinate 7,396 of CAUYQG010146343.1, forward strand.
CTGGGAAACCAAAATATTGGTGTGACTCACTTTATTGTGATACTCACTTTATTGTGGTGGTCTGGAATTGAACCTGCGATATCTCTGAGGTATACCTGTGCAGGTTTGCATTCCAGCCAAAATGTCCACAGATGACATTGGTCTTGACTGGATGGTCCAGAAAGTCCTCTTTGTATGAGTGTGTGCAGGCCTGTTGGTTATAAGGGGGAAAGTACCCCTGGCTCCTGAGAGTGACCCACTTGAGAGGATGGTATGCATTTGCCCACCTATACCCCCATCAGTGTGTCACCAGGCTCCCCCTGCCTACTGTCCCCATGACAAGCTTGGCCAAGTGTCTTGATGGTCTCCCCCAACTTGTCAGGTAGGTCAGCTGCCCCTGGTGAAGTCTTACCTGAGGTCAGTCCAGAGCCACAACAACAAAAGTGTGAATGAGGCGCTCAACCACCTGCTAACAGAAGAAGAGGATTATCAGGTGGGTGTGGAGGAAGAGCCATTTCGGGGTGGGCAGGGCAGCCCCCAGCCCAGGAGCAGGCTGGGCTCCACCCCTGCACCTGCCAGTCTGTTCTTGAAGCAGGCTGTCCTCTCACAGGAGGGTGTGCGGGCCCTACAGAGCACCAACGGGTACACAGGCCAGGCCTTTCTGAGGCTACAATGGACGCAGCCACCAGTGAGTGATCCAGGTGCCTGCTCCATGTGCAGGTAGTCCCTGTTGCACAATCCCATCCCTCATGGAAAGGCTGTCTTCCCAGGGCTTGAGGGCATCTATCAACGCCTACAACAACTTTGACAGCATTGGCCTGGCTCAGCAGCTAGAGAAGCACCAGCTGATGGAATTCAGGCGCATCGCAGCCTATCTGTACAAGAGGAATAACCAGTGGGCCCAGAGTGTGGAGCTCTGCAAGAAGGATCATCTCTACAAGGTCAGTGGCCCTGTGCCCTGCTTCCTTTCACCCCACTACCTTGGTGTGCTTCCTGGTCCTTTGAAGAGTCACACCCTTTCCCTCTTCTTCCTAAGACCTGACTCTGAGCTTTACCAGGAGATGCTCATGGAGGGCGAGGGGATTGGCATTAAGGGGGAGACTATTTTTAGAACAGGGGGTGAGAGTTGGGAATAATCTAAAGCCCCTTAAAAATTATTTGCATTGAAAGACTTAGAGTCTGGCCAGATGCAGTGGCTCACTCCTGTATTCTTAACACTTTGGGAGGCTGAGGCAGGAGGATTGCTTAAACCTGGGAGTTCGAGACCAGTCTAGGCAACATAGAGAGACCTCATCTCTACAAAAAAAATTAGCCAGGTATAGTGGTGCATGCCTGTATTCCCAGATGCTGGGGAGGCTGAGGCAGAAGGATCCTGAGCCCAAGAGGTTGAGACTCTGACTCAAAAAGAAAAAAGAGTCTTATACAGTTGGTTCTCTCCCCAGAAATTATGTGTAAGTTTCACTCTACCTAAACTCAGTGTGGCAGGATTCACTTATTGGCACCACTATCAAGATTTGAGGAATTAAAAAAGCCTCAATTAAAATCACATTCAAAACATTTGTTTCAAGCTGAGTGTGGTGGCTCGCCTATAATCCCAGCACTTTTGAAGGCAGAAGCAAGAGAATTGCCTGAGTCCAGGGGTTCAAGACCAGCCTGGGCAACTTGGCAAGACTTTGTCTCTATAATAAATCAAAAAATTAGCTGGGCATGGCAGTGCACGCCTATAGTTCCAGCTACTTGAAAGGCTGAGGTGGTAGGATCATCTGAGCCCAGCGGGCTGAGGCTGTGGTGGCCATGAGCTTGCCACTGCACTCCAGTCCTCCAGCCTGGGTGACAGCGAGACTCAGACTCAAAAAAATAAAAAATAAATTTTGTTTTGAAGCTGGGTGCAGTGGTGTGTGCCTGTAGTCCTAGCTACTCATAGACTGAGGTAAGAGGATCTCTGAAGGGGAAAAAAAATGGTTTTCCTGCCAGTGAGGTGGCTTAGCACCACTCTCAGTTCTTAGAACTCGTTCTGGGCCTCTGCTAGGCAGGTAGGGCTGCCTATAGGCACTTCAGCGCCTGAAGGCAGTGCCATCCTCTTGGCCCGAACATTTCCCCAGAAGGTAAAGGAGTTGTACAAGAGGGCCATTGGTGTAATATGTTATGCAGCTGAGCTGATTCCCAAGGGCTTCCAGTGCCTGGAGACCTTGGAATCCTCCATCAGTTGTAAGCTTGATCTGAGGGTGTGACTCTCAGAGTTGTCCTTGACCTTCCTGCCTTCCCAGGACACAGGACACTGTTGCCTCTTGCCCAGTGCAGGGGTCTTGCTCTTATGGCCCCTGGATTGTGGCTGTCAGCTAGCATCTCATCAAGGCCTCTGACTCCTGGTATCAGTCATGTCGAGCTTTATGACGTCACCTCATGTTTTAGACTGTTCCGTGGCATCTCCAAGCCCCTAGTGCTTGTGGACCTTCTGGCAAAGGAAGCCTAGGGGGAAGTGCTGAAGCTCTGAGATCACATGGAAAGGTCTCTGGAATGTCTCTAGAAGGTCTCTGGCTGTTGGAGGTGGTGGCAACACTCAGACACATCTGAGGGAAACTCACTGCAGCTGGCCGGTCACAGCAACTCTTTGCTGTTCACATGGTACCCACCCAGGGCTTAAATGCATGGCCTCCTCACCACTCAGACAGTGATGAGGGAGTGATGCTATAGGTGCTGCCAGAGGCCCGCTGGCCTTTTCAGCCACCCACTTAGAGCCATGCTGGCCAAAAAGAGTTCAGAGAACAAAGCCACAGATAGAAAGCAGCTGAGCATGCTTCCCCCAGAGCAGTGGCTCTCTGCCAGGACAGCCTTGGCCCCAACATTTAGTTGTCACTGGGGAGGGGATGTGCTATAATTAGGCGGTAGAGGCCAGGGATGGTGTTCACAAGCTCAGATGCATGGGTGGTCCCTCAGTGACAGCACTACTGTGTTGGAGGAGCCTGCCCTGCAGCCAGAGCTGAAGCCTCTTGAGTCTTCCTGGAGGGAGTGACCAGGTCACAGCATGCCCAGTCAGCGGCCAAACAGGCAGTGATAGAAAGAAGTTTTTCCAAATGACAGAGTAGAGTTCAGATAAAAGCACAGGTGATGTGTGCAATACATATGGGAAGTTCAGGATATGGAGGAATGCAGAACAGGCAGGGTGAGAGGCAGCCACCTTTGAGTTGAGTGGAAGGCATCAGGCCCAAGTTAGGAGGAGCATGGGCACACCCATGTCCATGAGTGAAGCAAGCCTGCAGGGCCTGTGGAAGGGCAGGTGTGAACTGGACATGGGGACAGGAACAACAGTAGAGCTGCTCTGAGTGGCACAGCCTAGGTGGCGATGAGAGGAGGGTGGGAAAGCCTCAGGTGCAAGTGGGCTCCAGGCTAAAGGAGCAGAGTGCTGACTAGGAGCTTCCTGGAGGCTCCCTGTACAAGTCTGTGAGACAGTTCTCAGGGCCCATGGCTGTACAAGTCAGTGAGACAGTTCTGAGGGCCCACGGAGGAGGGGGGATGGAGAGGTACCCACTTTTAGGTACATGCTAAAGACAAGTTAGCTGAGGGTGGGCCCAGCCAGTGGAGGACACGGCAGGGAGACTGAGGAGCCAGCATCACAGGTCTTTGGAGATACAACTCAAAAGCATCCTGGAGCTTTCACTGGAGTCTCAGCTGACTTTGGCCAGAAAGCATCCTGGCACCTTTGTAGGAACAGTATGGGGGATGAGGCAGGACTCAGCCAATAAGCAGCTAGCAGGTGGGAGAGCTCTTTCCAGAGGACGGTCATAGCATACTGGGTCCTCAAAGACATGGAGACTGAGTTTCTTCAGGAGTCTCCAGAGTGGAATCAGAGGTGACAGTGGGTGTGTGGAGCAGGGACTAAACTGGGTTATCTGTGCCAACTTGCTGTCCCACAAAAGTCATGGTCAGTGGGTCGCGGTCAGCTACAGGTGGAGTGATCTTGAGCAAGGGACTTCATCTCAGTCCCAGGGTCTTGGTCTCTGAAGGGGTGATGGCGACCCCTGCTGAGAAGGGCTGTGTTGGGGTCTGGTATCCAGCTCCCACCATGGGGCAGAAAATAGAGAGCAGCCATAGAAGGCACCAGTTTTCCTAGTGACTTGTCACTATGCAGGTGATATTTTGCTAATGATGTTGTCTTGGACAAAGAAATTTGCAAGCATGAAAATAACAGTTAGGGGTCTTTGAGTGACTTGAAGAAAACACACATTACTGCTTCTAGAATAGTAGCAGTGCCCCTAGTAGCTGCCCCCACTTGGACTGGACTTGCTGTTTGCCTGAGCGCCAGGTCTTTGCAGTACCTCCCTGTGTGTGTCCCAGACCAGGCTGCGCATGCCACTCGCCCATGGGTCTGCCAGGGTGCCTGCAGCACATACAACCTCCCGGCAGTTCTGCAGGATCTGAGAGGACTACACTCCACAGCCCATGGAGGTGGTACCTCTGTCTCACCAGAGGGCAGCAGGGCTCAGGGAACAGCTCGACCAATGTCTAAGTTCACTCTGTGGTGTAGGAAGGCTGCATAGAGCCTGGCACTGCCAGCCCAGCTGCCCACGGCACGAGGCCTCTGTCTGCAGGACACCCGAGTCTGCATTTGCCTTGGCTGCAGGATGCCATGCAGCACGTGGCAGAGTCACGGGATAGCGAGTTGGCACAGAAACTGCTGCAGTGGTTCCTGGAGGAAGGGAAGCGGGAGTGCTTCGCAGCTTCGCTCTTCACCTGCTACGACCTGCTCCACCCTGATGTGGTGTTCGAGCTAGCCTGGAGACACAACCTCATGGACTTTGCTATGCCCTACTTCATCCAAGTGATGCGGGAATACCTGAGCAAGGTAAGTGCTGACCCGCTGTAGCTCTCTGACCACTGTGAGCCACAGCCCATCCCTGGCACTGACTCTGGCTGCTGGCCTGCAGGGTAGGCTCTGGGGGTGGGCCCATTTCAGGCCAGCCCAGATTGCCCAACCAACCCTGGGCAGCCTTCAGGAGTGGTCTTTTCCCTTCACGCTCAAGTGGTTTTCTGCCCAACATTAAGTCCCCCTACAATATCACCACAGAAAACGTTGGGTAGAACTGAGCATGTCCTACTCACAGCAGCTCCTCCAAGAGACTATCTGGGAGCATGACAGGTGTGCTTGCCCATGGCCCTGTGCTTCATCAGGCAACAGTGAGGCACCAGCTGGCAGTGCTGGCTCCCCATGGCACCTCCAGCCCACAACTGTTGTGCTCAGAGTCTTCAATAGAATCTGGAGGTGTAGCTGTTAATGTACCTGTTGGTGGTAGTCTTCTTTTGCTAAGCACATAGTGGGAATGTTAAGGCATGCATTGAATCCTTCCAGCAGCTACAGAGAAGATGACTTTTTCTGCTTTACTGACATGACAGTAGTTGATATTAAAACTTCCTGGGGGCCAGATCCTTAGGAGTACATTTCTGGGCCCTAGCTTTAGCCTTTGTCCAGAGACCTGTGTTATCAGGTCCAGTTTGCTGTCTAGCACTGGAAATCCACCTCTCAGCAGCACCTAGCTGCCCATCCAGTCTTCCCTCCTTCAAGCCAGATGGAGACCCTGAAGCCACTTGTGCTGAGTCTTCTCTCAGTGGTGCAGGGAAAGGAGGAGCCTCCTGGGCCAGTGATGGGTAGGAAAGAAACAGGGACACAGACTAGTGCTGCCAGCTTTGGCCTAGAAGGGCTTTCAGGAATGCCTGCATCTGCAGAGCCTCCAGGGAGCTGCCCAGCCCCTGGTGACCATTCCAGAGGCCACTCAAGGCCATCAACCTATTGTAGGAGAGTGTGACCTAGTACCGTTCACCCAGCACAGCTGAGTGAGAGGCTCCCTCGAGGGTTTGGGGAAGGAGCAGCCCCAGCCTCATGGCCTGAGCTGCATGGGCTACCAGGTGACATACACCATTTGGATTTATAAGGATCCCAGGCCCTCCACTAGAGTAGATGGCAGCTCCCTGCAGTAGACATCTATGCTGTGTGACATTTGCCCTCGGAAGCTGCCCTTGCCCACATGAGCTGCTTTTCCTGTTCCCAAAGTGTCTTACCCAAAAGCAGTCTTTCCTGAGAATCTGCATAGAAGATGCATGTGCTGAAATCTCTTCCTGATGGTAGAGGCCCACCCAGCACTCAGGGATGTCATTGCTGCAGGGGTTGAACTACTGGGGGCCCTAAGGACTTTGGGGAGCATGTCCCTTCTCTGTTGTATATGGTGGACTTTGTCTTGGCAGCCACTGTCACCCTCGTCAGCACTATGGCTACACAGCTTTGGCCTGGGCTTCCCAGACTTTTCCACTAGCCCTGGGAGGTAGTGACTGCCATGGTGCCCATCCTACAGCTGCCCAGCTGTTTCTGCCAGGACCAGACAAGGTGCCTCTCGTGAGCCCAGCTTTTTGGTCAGTGGTGTGAGAGTGCGGGGTTGTTCTTGGTTTGAGCAGGCACCCAGCGGATCCAGCACAGCATTTCTGAGCATAGCTCCCTCCCTGATGGACAACTAGCCTGGGGCCTTCTGTCTTATCTGGGAGTCTTG